>OZ010680.1:8225316-8343388 GCA_963932265.1 Thymelicus lineola
CCAATTATTTGTTTAAAAAATGCAGTTAAAGCGGAACATGAATAGTGTCTCTAATAATTTAGCCAGTTGTATTTACTCAAAGAGACTGATGCAGCTAATTTTTCGTACGAGAAGCATGTAGAAACTGCTAATTTTGCGGTAAAGCAAGATAATCCAAAATGCTTTTTTGATGAAAGTATATGAAGATATCATGAAGGTGGATAAGTCGAAAATAAAAGCATTTTAATTCACGGGAATAGCAATACAAAGGCCACAACAACATTATTAACATCATATAACATCATAAACGTCATTTCCAAAATTAGATCCTTTAGGCAATCATAACTTTCTACCTTTTCATATTTAAAAGTTCACGCGTATAATGAAAACGAAAAATGTATAGCATCAAAAGTAACCTTTTAAAATTGAATGAAACAAGTAACATTCAGTGAATGTGTTTTTCTAAGCGTTTATACCGCCGCCGCTTTCATGTTTAACCCACGCAAAACATATTTCTACGGTTTCCAAAAGTTACCAATGATTATTCCGCAATAAAAACACTGTTATTTGAAACGTGACCGCGTGTTAAAAGGGTGGAATACTGGAATACCAGTTTACGCTCGATTAACATTCGTTCATGACCGCTTTCATTATATTATGAAAAGAGGACGTGTAACACATAACATTTTGTACCTACTTATTTAAGTTTACACATAATGGTGGACTAATACTATTAGTGCAAATAGTAGCAAAATTATCCTGGGATAACTGACTGAGATCAAAACCAGGCGTAGGATTAGATCTATAAACTGTACTTAGACTTTGCTCAGACATAAAATTATCTGAACAAAAATAATGGTCCTAAATCAACCTTAACATTGTATGACTTTTTTTTCTTATAAAAAATATCCGAATAAACTAACGGTTAAGGGATGGATTATGCTAGACCGTGTCGGGCACGAGCCGTGCCCCGTACGAGGCACATACGAGGCATGGATTAAAAACATCACTAACATTTTATATCAGGCGGACATCGAGCGTCCATGCTATACCGTGCGACATCCGCGTCCGAGCTGAGTATGTTAGTGTAGTGCAATGATATTATATTAGTAACAAAGTTTAACACAACGTTTTATGTCCTTACCTATGGTATGTAACTCCATCATTTTTATTCAATTTGGAGAAATGATTTTTGCTAAATCTCAAAACACAACTCGGCATTTTGGTGACAACTATAGACGGCTCACTCAAAGGCAGCTATCAACTGTCTGAATTGAAATCGCTACACTTAACTAAATTCGACTGACATAATTTCAGCGCCGGTGCCGTCTTGGCATATCTACCTCTTTTTATACATATAATATCATTGGTGTAGTGTCTCGTACGGGGCACGGTTCGTGCCCGACACGGTGTAGCATAATCCATCCCTAAATCAACCTTAACGTTAACCATTTTATAAGACTCTTAGGGAACATACCAAAACCACGTAACCCATTTTTTCCAACTTTTTACCCCCCTCCCCCCCCTTCGTGACCATCCGTAGTATATGAGAAGACCCCCCCCTCCCCCTAGTTTTCACGTGGTAATTGATAAATACGGTTTTCAATACTTTTTTGCAAAAACAGAGTTAAAAATAATAATTTTGCTTATATTTGACGACTTTGTGGCGCAATGGTTGCTAAAATATTGACTACGTGACAAAAACCTAAACCCCCCCCTCCCCTCTGTGACCAATCGTGGTGTTTTGAAGAACCCCCTCCCCCCCTAAATGAGGCACGTGGTTTTGGTATGTTCCCTTATGATTATTTCGTATCAACAAAGTAACAGTCATCTAGTACATTTGTTGTCTGCGCAAAGTCTAAGTTCGCTTGTAGATCTCAACCTAAGCCCGCCCATCGTAAGACCTAGCTAGATCTTTACTGACACAGCAAATAATAAATATGATATCATGTCGTAGACGGAACTAAGTGCGGCGCTATTTGTTCCTGGCATATTTGACATTGAGATGGGTCACGTTTTTAGGGTTCCGTACTCAAAACGGAACCCTTATAGTTTCGCCCGTCCGTCGCGTCAGTCCGCAGCGTAGCACCAAGACCCTTAGTGCTAAAAAGCTGTAAATTGGCATGGACATACATATTTATTAAAACTCTAGAATCGTAGAATAAAATATTGAAAAACATTTTTTCCCCTACTACGGTAACATGAGGATATTTTTTTATTTGTCGCGTACCCTATAATGTGGGGTATCGTTGAAAAGGTCTTCCAAAATTTTTTAGAATTAGGGGCCCGTTTGCAAAATATTTGGCTTTAAAATGTTAATTTATGTTAGAGTCAAGTGTCCACAGCCCCGCTGGCTAAACGATTGGAGTTGGACAAGTGAAAAAATTCTCAGTAATAGGTCATAATGAATTTACAAGGAAAACTATCACGGCCATGTCGGCATACGTAGTTAATGAGTAATAGTCGATAAACTTACTACTTCGGAACCCTACATTGCGCGTGACCTGACACGCACTTGGCTGATTTTTCAATTTAATATCGTAGGACTGGGACATGAATGAATTTGCTTCCTTCGTTTTATCTCAGTTCCTATTTATACTTAATGTACTCAGTACTTGGCTTCAACCCATTCAACGTCGACTACAGGGCCATATTCCTAAGTGATTAATGAAGATAGGAGTACTGAAACTACGCTGCTCCATTAAGGAATCGATGCAAGATTTAGTGAATTTGTATCGGAAAAGTTTACGGTTCCTGTTGGCCTGTGGCAGAATAACCGTTATTTATCTATTAATAATCTTGACTAAGTTCTTCATTGATAATCTTGATAAACTTTCATCAATCATTTTTAACTTAACCATTAGAGACTGAGTTGGGGCGTAAGTTCTTCTAAGTACGAAGGCGCTTGATGAATTATGACGCTACTGTTCACCCATCCAATTCCCGGGAATTAGGTACGTGACAAAAGCCCCTACCGTAATATACAAAAAGATACACAACACTACACAATATAGGGAAAGTAAACACAAAAATTATATTTATTGTACACCAAAATGATGGATATGCAATGGGGAATGAAATTTAGATTTACTAACACCCTCCTCGCGACTTTGCATGTGTTTTCCGGAATATACGTATAAGTCACTATTATATTACTATAACCGCATCATCAATAACATGAGGAATCAATGTAAATGCTTACATAAACGTAAAATAAGTAAATTACATATACATATGTATATTTGCACTCAAAGAGTGATCACATTATTTTGTATCCAATGTCGTTACATATTTTTGCTTTGGGCGGTTGTCACAAGTATTTGATGTGCTTTTTTATCAGATAATTTTGCTGTCACTTTAATATGCTATCTATGCAGGATCCAGGATCAGATATTTTTCTTGCGTCCGTGCAGACAGATATTATTGAACGCATTCCTGGGGTAGATATTATTGCTGATGTGTCCAAACGTAATATACAATATTTATGCTCGTTACTGTAGTCTGTACACTATATGATATTATAGATCATGGTCTCATAGACTACATCTGTAATTTTATAAAAATCCGTTCAGTAGTTTTTGTGATAGAGTACAAAACATCCATTCATCTTCACAAAGAAACTTTTACATTTACATATAATAGTATTAGCAGGATCTAACCGAAATCGAAAGTAAAACTTCCCAATATAAATAAAAAAGCACATAGTTGAAATACTTTTACGATGCCGAACTTCTTTCAAGATCCCTGGACCAACTGGAAAGAACGAGTAAGTTAAAAATAGGAAGGTCTCCGCCTGTTAGCTAAATTGAATTTTTCATTTGTAGGTGCACGTTTTTTTTTGCGACGAAGAAGTAAGTGTATACTTCTTCTCTGTTAAACTAGTTTAGTAACAAGTTTACTAGCAGCTAATGAAGTTTATCGTGGACTTTACAGAATTTTTATGAAAGATATTTCAAAATTCAAAGCTATCCACCTAGTTAGTGCCACCTTTGCCAGCTTTGCCAGCTGAGAAGACTCAAATATCTGGACAAAACTTTAAAACATCGGAATTTTGAGATCATTGTCGGGACAAATAAAATACGATTTTTTTTATTTAATATAAGTTAATGCTTGACCTCAATCCCACCTGATGGTATGTGGGGATGTGATCTAGGATGGTGACTTACTGGTCGTACACTTTATTATGACGATTAACTCAAACAATTCCTGCAGTATGCTCTGAAATGTGCCCTATATAAAACCAAGAGGCTGGGTTCTCTGCGCCTGTGCTCAAGGCTTTGCAGATTGGTATCAACCAGATCTAGGTAACCAATAAGCCTCTTCTTACGCCATCGAATCCAAGGCAGAAAAGTGACATCTGGCTGCACCAGCGCAAATGTGAGAACGATACTTCATACATGGCTGAACCTGAGCTTTGTACAATTTAAGAGTTGCCTCGGTGTGAAGTACCACTGCACCTTCGCAAGGACGCCAAGTTTTGCAGAAACTTTAGCTTTGGATTCAATGAACTGCCCAAAGTTGAGTTTCGAGGATATCTTTACTGCTAACGACTGAAGGCAGTCGGTATAATCTGAGGACACATTCTGAAAAGTAGGAGCCAAGGTGAGCGGGGCACCTTTTGGCAGTGAAAAGTCACGTTTGTGTTTTAGTGGCGATGAAACTCTTAAGATTTTCTTTGCCTTATAATTCGATAAGTAACTCTCTATCGCTGTGCTATCGTCTGCGTACCCATAGATACCGGGCATGAGCACTGAGCAGGTCACTGATATGTAGCAAGAATAGAGTGGCAGAGAGACAGATCATTTAGGAACTCCGGCATTTGTAGCCATATTTTCCGATGAACTGCCATCGACTGCAATCCGGAAAGACCGGACACTCAATAAGTCCTCTAACCAGTGGATATGCCATAAGCTGTAAGCTTGTTTAAAAGGCTAGGCGTACCAGTAGGGTAATTCACGTAACTTAAGAAGTTCGATTGCAGTGCAGTTGCAGCGACGTTCCGATCAAAATGACACTTTCCGTATTCTCTTGCGCTGTCAAACACGCTCACGTCACGCGAGCGCGTCTCAAGCGCGCTCACGTCACAAAAAGGTATTCTGATAATGCGCGTCAAGATAGCGTGTTCCCGATCGCAGTTTGATTGGTATTCTCATAAACTTTTGAAGTTTGAAGTCTCATAAAGTTTGACAGGCGCGCAGGATGCGTGCAGGAGAAGTGAAGTTCACATGCAGTTTGCGTGCAGTTGGCGTGCAGTTGACGCGCAGTCAAAAAATTATGACAATACGGTTTAGACGCCAAACTTCAACTTGATTGTAGCGTCACTCCAACTTGATTGCAGCGTCACTGCAACTTAATCGATGCGTCTTAAAGTTACGTGAATTAGGGTACAGATCTTATCAAAGGCCGATGGAAACATCAGGCGCCTCTCAATTCTTATCGAGGGCCTTGCCCCATATGTGTGTGGCATGCACTATAAGATCCCTTGTTGAGCGGTTTCAGTGAATCTCATAATGTCGTTCGCTAAGGAGATTATATTAATTTAGGTACGTCATGAGGCGACTATTCAATCTACTGTTCGCACCTTCGGTGCAACAAAGTCACAGATAGCCAAAACTGTAAAATTGAGTTAGTATGCCAAATTGTCTATAAAACATGCATTTTACGTGAAACTATAGCAAAAAATATAAACAATTAATAGTATATATATCTTTAACCTATTACAGATAGTAATCCAGTAATATGAAAATAAATGCGAATGTGAAAAAATCTTAAAGTCCTCTCATGTAAAATTACAAAAAAAACTGTTGTGCCTTTGTTGCACCGAAGGTGCGTCTTTATTCATTTATTTGTTTGAGTCAAATCTTGCAAGCCTAATTAGACCTGCTTCTAATTATCCTAAGCAGTTAAAATTCATATTGCTTTAGTTCTGATGACAATGCATTTTTGTGGCGAGCTTGACCTGATACTACACGCGGGTTTGGCTCCAGCCGAGGAACTCCATAATGGTTAACAGCACTGTCCCAATTTTTTCTTCAGTATCTACATTGACAAAATACACGGTGTATTTTTTTAAACTATTACTTGTTGGAACGAAGTTTCTTATCGCGCGTTGTGAAAGGGGGCTAGACGGAAAATTTTCTTACAACACTTTTTGATTCTTACGAATGACGACACTTTTTTTGAAGTGATTCAGAGAGTTTTACAGAGATGGCGCTGTACAACTTTACAGCTACTAGCGTGATTCAGAAAGTTGTACAGCCATCTCTGTAAAACTTTCTGAATCACTTCAAAAAACAATACTTAAATCGAAAGGGACTTCGGTCCATCCGGGTGTCCCTTGACACCTCTCATGTTTTTTTTTCAAAGAATCTGCAATTTGTATATTCTGTACATAGTATAAGTATTTCAAAACCGCTAAAAAAGTTCAATATCTCTTGAACTACTGGTCCTCGGACGATAACGTACGATATTCTAATGCAGCTCCTGTATAGTGTATAGTGTTAGTATGTGTTAATAAAATAAACAAATACCTTCCAACCCTTTGTTATTAACAAAGTTGGGGGTGTTATATAGTGTAACAGGACGTCATAGCTCCAATTTCGTTGAACATACTACTGGGAGACAGACTATATTCCCTTGTTTGTGACAATAAACTTATTAATGTTCTGAAGTTTACTGTTAAAGTTAAGCGTACGCCATGCTCTGTAATTCTTTTTCAGTATTTTACACGCTTTATATTAGCTTCTCTTTTATGTTTGTAACCGACTCCTTTGGTATCGATTTTGACCCACTTCAAACGCGCGGTCAGATTTCATTTAAACTTCGTATACTTATCGAGGAGTGATGACAATTCAATATTTAAAAAGGAAAGAAAGAAAGAAAAGAAACCTACATTTCATTTCAAAAAATCAAACTAAAAAATGAATAATAGTTAAAAAAACTAAAACCATGCGTTTATAGAAAATCCAACTAAAAACAGAAAATAATACCTATATCACAAATATAAAATATGTCACAAAATAATAACAAAGTAAAGCTTGCACTAAAATAAAAAATATACAGATTTACAATACAGTATACTATGTCATACAGGTAAGATATAGTATATGTTTTGTATGTTGCGGCGTTTCCACTTTAAATTAACATTAACATTAAATGAAGCTTCAAGTGCCGAGGTACGTAAATTACCTGTACTTACTCGATAGTCGACGAGAACAATTTTATTAATTACTAGAAAATAGCCCTCTCTTTGCTTCGGGGAAAAATAGTAAAAAACTATATAATATAGCCTATGTCATCCGGGGATAGTGTACCTTCCTAACAGTGAAAGAATTTTTCAAATCGGTTCGGTAGTTTCGGAGCCTATTCAATACAAACAAACAATCAAATCTTTCCTTCTTGTAATATTAGTATAGATACTCGTAGTCCGCACTCACGTCACTTCAATAAAATTACTCTATGGCTAACTAAGTACATTAATCCTACTAATATTATGAACGTGATGTTTGTTGGATGTTTATTATTCTTTCGAGCAAAATGTAGGGCATAGACCATGCATGGTCTGCAATAACACATAAGGTACTTATAATCTAGAAAAATGCGAGCAAAGCTGTTGGTAAAGCACTTAGTCTACAATAATTATAAGAAACTAGAAAATCGCCCTCGCTTCGCTTCGGGGAAAAAATAATATAATATAGCCTATGTCAACCGGGGATAGTGTAGCTTTCTAACAATGAAAGAATTTTTCAAATCGGTTCAGTAGTTTCGGAGCCTATTCAATGCAAACAATCAAATCTTTCCTCTTTATAATATTAAGTATAGATGAGCATTGATATACATAGTTATAATCTTAAATTAATATTTAAAAAAACCCCACACTTTTTTACTTAAAACATAGTTAAAAACACTCGAGTAAGTCACCTTTCAAACAAAAAACTATATCAAATTCGGTTCATCCGTTTTGCAATTACGATGCCATAGACAAACATGCCACAGACAAATCCACAGACACGTGGACAAACTCAAATATAATATAACACCCCTCTGTTTGCATCGGGGGTTAAAACAAGCGTTTAATGGATGGGATTCGCGTATAATAAATTTTATTTAATACGACAAATATCACTCCTGTACAGGATATTCATGTCACCGTTTGGAAGGCCCTGTAGCTTAAGGTGGTAAAGCCTGGTTTTAAAAACCAGAGACGTGGGTTCAAATCCCGCCAGGGCAGCAAGCTCTTGAGTGGTAAACTTTAACATTTTTGATAAATTTAAGATATTTAATGTTATTTTTTCTTAGTTATAAGAAATTTTCTTTAGATTTTGTTTTAACTTGTAACTTCAAAAATGAGAATCATATTTTAGTTGCACCGTGATTTGTAATTTTCTTTTTAATTCTTTTAAAACAATTAATTGGAATAATATAAAAGTACATGTTGTTAAATTTTTGTTATTGTTTTTTTTAGTTTAAATATCTTTTATGTATAATTAAAAGAAATCCTTAGCAACCGGCCGCTGATATTATATTATTATGTCATCAAAAATATAATTATGAAATGAGAGAAATAAAAAAAAACAAACAATAAGAATTGATATCTAGGTGTGTGCCAATTTCTGTGTAGAAAATCCCAAAATTTTAGTCACAAGAACATGTTCAAGCACTACATTTGCCTTGGCTAATTTCCATTAGTTAGTTAGATACTAACAAACCAAAGCTTAGAAAAGTAACATAAGTATTATATCAACTTAATAGTATAAGTATGGTACCTGCAAACAGGTTATAACTTGCGTATGACTTACCGAAGATAAGTTAATTATACAATGTAAATATAATATAGCCTATATAGCCTGTAATTATATTATTATGTTCTTGTGACTAAAATTTTAGAATTTTCTACACAGAACTTAACACACATTTAGATCTCAATGAATCAATCAATCTCAACATATTTATTAAAACATCAAAATCTTAGAAAAATAAAAAATTTTTTTTTCAGGGTACCTCCTCTACTGCCTCTGGGGAGTCTGATGTCTACTCTCCCCTCCTAATCGGGAATGATTTTTTTTTCCGTCACGTACCCCATGTATGGGTATCGTTGAAAAGATCAAAAATGTTGTGGGTCTGCAAATACCATTTTTCAAATCAGTGGCCCGTTTAGGATACTACGACAATGATTTTTAGAATTTTCGTCTGTTTGTTTGCGCGCTTGTTCCGGCTATTTTCAAAAACGGCTCAATCGATATGGATACGGTTTTCACTGATATATTTTATTAAAACGGGGTTAATATTTAGGGTTTGTTTTATATCAATCGGTACACAAATAAAAAAGTTACGTCAGTTTGTTTTCGAGTGTATCTTGTTTGTGTACTACATAATACGTATTAGGACAGAAGTGAAGCGAGAAGGGTAAAGAGTAGAAAAGCATTGAGTCAGTAGTGTAAAAATATACCTACTTATGTGTAAAAAATCACGCTAAATTTCAGTACCTATAATAAATATATTTTTTAACTTGTATTACATGTAAGTTTCGGTTTCGGTTTCGGCCGAAACTGAATCTGAGGCCTTCCATCTAATTTACGACTAGGAAATAGCCCTCGCTTCGCTTCAGGGAAAAGTAGTAAAAAAGAATATGATATTATAGTCTATGTCACCCGGAGATAGTGTAGCTCCCCAACAGTGAAAGAATTTTTCAAATCGATTCGGTAGTTTCGGAGCCTGTTGAATGCAAATAAATAATCAAATCTTTCCTCTTTTTTTAATACTAGTATAGAAAAGCTAATGCTAGACTTTGAAAACCGATCACATTATTGAAGTATCTCAGTCTAAGTACCTCAGTTTAAACTTACTTTCTTACTTGCTATATTTCTCGTGTTTTGATTCCGGCGTCATTATTATATTAACTAGTCAGTTTGTGCGGTCTCAGAAACAATAGAGAGGAAATTCAAGCTCCTTACCGTACGTAAATAGTTTATGAACATGACTTGTAAATTGTTAGGTTTCAGACTTTGTATGTACAGATTTTTATTCAATTTCACTCCGAATCACTGCTATAAATTCACCTCCCTAATTATGTTATGATTTAACGTAACTTTGTCACACCCCGACAGGAATAACTACGTTAAGTTACATATAACGCTTTCACAAAATGTTCCTTAAGAATGCGAGAATTCCCACAATTTTTTATGCATAGGAACGCAATCTTGGGAAAGAAATCAAGGCGTATATAGCGTGTTAAAAATATAATTTTCGACGTACACACAATCATGCAGTACTAAATAAGTAAGGTTTTCTTTATAATGTTGATTTTAAACAAATTTTTTAAAAAGGAGATGTATTTAAGAAGATTTATAACATATATTAAGGAAATATGTTTAAGAATATTTAAGAAGAAGGAAGAAAATTGGGCGCCGTTAGCGTTCGTTCAATAACTTCAAGTTAACGTTCCTACCTACCAATTTTGGGCACTCGCCAAGAAATTGGTCTCGATCAATTACCATACGTATATATATATATACATAATGTAGAGATCGTTTACTTTAAAATGAACGTGGGGGCACGATATATTATTATTATAACGTGTAAGTGGCGATATTTAGGAAACATTGTATTTAATAAATATAAATAAACATTTCCAAATAAACGCCCACGCGCCCGTTTTGTCGATCGCTTGGGATCGACACAAGCCGACGGGCTATGAGCACCTCAGCTATTTACATAAAATTTTATACACAATTGATCGTTAAACATCCTTGATAACTATATTATTATGCTACTGTAACTATTTATAAATTATAATGTTAATATTGTTCTCACCAAAAAGCAATTAAGTATAAAGGTCAAATGACCATTACCGCCTGCTCCAAAATAGTATCGGTTAGGTACTACCTATAACAGGCTACACGTATTTTGTGGTTTTAATGGAGATGGTTAATTTTGCTCTTAACACTTAACCGCGGAGTTAAAATTACGGCATCATCTTTGTGCAACGGTTATTTTTATAAAGTTTTATTTTACAGTTTAAATCTGGTAGTAGATTGGTTGCAATTTGGGAAATAACAAATTTCCCCGTATGGTACCGGGTCCACTCCGTAGAATAGCAACACCCCTACCTCTTCCTGGAATGTCGTAAAAGGCGACTAATAGAATATTCCAGGAGACGGACAGCAGCGTCTCCCTGCGGACTAATAATATCTACTGCGGTCACCAACATGCACTGGCCAAGAGTGGTGCCTACCGGCTACAACTCCCACATGATAGCCATAACTAAGCCTCGGACCCTAGGACGCTGCCGCCCCTAGGCCGCGGCCTATACGGCCTATTGACAAATCCAGGCCTGGGCAGGGGCTGCTAAGAATCGCCGGCAGAGATCGGGCTACCAATCGTAACGACGACTTTTGCACCTGGCAACATACAACACCGGGACACTGAGGACTGACGACAAGGTAAAAGAGCTGGAAGAAGAGATAGATAAGTTAAACTGGAATATGGTTTATCTGAAGTCCATAGACAGGGGGATGATACGATAATACTCAAATCCGGAAATTTGTTCTATCACCTTGGGGGGAACATTTGTCCCAAGGTGATGTCGGGTTTCTCGTTCACAAGTCCCTCGTCAACAATATTGTGCAAGTTGGGAGCGTGTCGGCCAGGGTAGCGTACCTTACACTCAGAATATGCAAACGGTATTCGTTGAAGGTTGTACAGGTATATGCACCGACTTCGACACATTCCGACGATGAGGTTGAGGTTATGTATGAGGACATAAACAGAGCCATACATACCTCTAAAGCTCATTTTTCAATGTTTTGATGGGGGACTTCAACGCGAGACTGGGCACGTTAAGCGGTGCCGAGATGAAAGTGAGTTCCTACGGAATTGGCAGACAAACGACACTACACAGAGGATATCCTGGCCTGTATGAGATTAGAGAGGCTCTCAAACAGCTTAAAAACAACAAGGCACCGGGAGATGACGGAATTACAACCGAGCTACTAAGACCTGGAAGGAAACCCCTCCAAGTCACCACTTGGAGGAGCGCCCTCCAAATACTGTTCGATTCCGTCATTAATACTGGAACTTTTCAGCCGTATTGGGGCGGCTTAGAATACTAAATCCAATCCCACAACAGATGGGTGTCATAAGAGGCGACTAACTCCGGCCCGCTGGTGGTAGGGCCCCTCGAGGGATTATATTGATTTTAATTGTTAATTAATATCATTATTGCTATTATCATTTCTCCATGGGGTTCGCCTGGATAGCTACCACCCTTGAGCATGAGTCAGCCGCCAAACGACTCGTCGTGTTCCGGCTGGGGGCTTAAGGATCAGTTCTTTCTTTCTTCCTTTTTAAAGTGAAACTTTTATTACATCGTCTCAAACTTTTTGGTCTGTGTGTCGCATGTCGCGTGACGGTCGACCGCGGAGTGGGGGTAAAGTGAAAGGCTCTCGACAGAGCAGCCGAGGCCAATATGGCGCCGCGTCTGTCGAGCGCCTTTAATACCCTAAATCTTTTAATACCCTAAATCGAATATTTATCCAAAAATTTTTAGTTAAATGTCTACAATACGAAAAAAAGTTTCACTTATACCTACCGTGGTTTCATAAAACCACACAATTGCTTTTCTTCTCTCTTTCTTGGACGGCAACGCATCAGTGATGTCTTTGGTGTTGCTGATATCCATGGGCGACGATAGCCACTTACCATCAGGTGGATCGTCAACTCGTTTGCCGGCTGTTTCCATAAAAAAAACTACCCCAGAAGCGTGGGACAGAAGTGTGGTGATGTTGTTCTTCAAGAAGGGGGATAAAACCCTTTTGATGAACTATAGGCCCATTGCACTTCTGGTTCAGAAGAGTCAGGACCTATACATTTTGAACACATTTCGAAAAGCAGCCAACGAGAATATTGTTAAACTTATATTTACAAATACATAACATAATTGTAGTGCACCTTCCAGAAGAATATCTGTAAATAAAGAAAATATCTAACGTCATTAACTTTCTCAATACATTTAATTATCTAGCTTTTAGCAGATACAATATGTATTTTTGGCTGATATTACTGAGAAATTCTTTGAAATTTTAATAGCATAAACCAAATATTCAATTTGCGAAGTAAAGTTCATGAAACGTTTTGGAGTGGCGGTTTTTGTGCAAACGGACCGAGGGAGTAAGAGCGAAAACGTGTATACTTCACTCCAATTCACTCTTGCTGAAATTACAGTCACATTTTCTTGTCTAAGACGACGACTACGACACGACATACGACTAGGTTCAGACTTTTTTTATACTAAAATAGTTCCGCTCCCGCTTGTCTTCGGTTTTCGTATTTTCCTTATTAGTTCGATTTTTATGTTTATTTATAATAGATTTGGGTATTGTATTAGTTATTTAGAACTTTAATGTCACTAGTCGAACTATACGAATTAGGGTCGCCCTGAAAATCAGCGGTCGTGGCTTACTGCGACCAGTGCTGAGTGTGGCCCCATTTCGTCAAGTTCTTACTGCTACATAAACATTTATTATAAGTATAGTGTAAGAATATTGCCTATTTGTACTGCAGTGTTAACTTGATGAAGTACTTAAATTCTATTCTATTCTATTTTTTTAAAATAAAATATAGCCCATGTTACTCAGAAACAGTAGAGCATTCTATTGGTAATATATTTTTTTTTAATGGGTCCAGTAGTTTTGAGTTTATCCATTACATACAAAAACACAAAAAAATCTAGATTTTCCTCTTTATAACACTAGTTTAGATAAGCTTGACTACAAAACCACCTGATGGTAAAAGCCTATTCACTCTTGCATTCACACTATAGCGCTAACTAAGTATATAGTTAGAATTAGTAGTAGGTGTATACCTACTACTACATTATCTAGGAGTAAGGCCTTAGGCCTTTTCGTTTGTGTACTTAAAATAAAAAATAATAACTAAAATAAGCAAAAAACCCGATGGCGTACAAAAACTAAAAAGAAAATAATAAGCCTAGTAATTTAGAATGTTGTTAAAAGTAATACTGGATTTGCTCCTGCTAGATTGACAAAGATATCTTTTCGTGAGGTTGTCGTACATTGCAAATGTACAATTCCATCTTTCACGACGTCACTGGTTTTTGAGGCGGGCTTTTTGTTGCTAGCACGTAATAGCCATAAGACATAATATAAAAATACTCAGCTGAAGGGACTATTACAGTCGGACAGTCGGACCCTCGCTGGATTAGCGAGATGTCGACCGTGACGATATAATCGACTTGTGTCTCATGTCCGATCTTCCTATAAACATTATGACGAGCCGTATGGCGCAATGGTTACCTTACCAGAGTGCCTCGATTCCCAGCGAGGAGGTTTGAATGATGAGTTAAAATTTCTGTTATTGGTTTGTGTGTGTGCGTTCTTGTCTTTCTGTGTTGTCCATGTCACTAACGATGCAGGGAATCTTAGTGGGGAGCTATGAGCGTGTAGCGTTTATTTATTATATTATATTTATAACTATATGTAATAATGATATTACTAATTACTATCATTGGTATTTTAGTGTTCGCGTAGCACTTTTAGTCGAATCTTAAATGAGTGTACCACAGACATGAACTGCAGGCAACTGTTAGTAGGTATGCTGTGTTTACCTGTAGGTTATTGGTGTAAAAGTGTCGTTACACTTTTTGTCGTTAATTTTTTCTAGGTCTAGCCCCCTTTCGCAACGCGCGATAAGGAACTTCGTTCCAAAAATGAAAATAATATTGTCTAGGCATGCCTATTGTAATATTGTAAAACAATATGTTTCCACATGAACAAATTTTTTTTTGTTTTTTCAGTAAGAGGTATCTACAAAAAAAAAACATTTTTGAACTGCGCGTCAACTGCCACGCATCCTGCGCGCCTGCCAAACTTTTCTTCGACTATTTAGTACTCTGTGTTTGTGTTGTCATATGAGAAAACAAATAAAATTATTCATTAATCAAATACAATTTATTATGTTTCCATTAAAAAACGTTGAAGAATATTTACTTATTATCCCAATAAGGATTTTAATGATATTTATTATAAAAAAAAGTAAAAATGTGTGCTTCAGTTCACAAAAAACGTCATATGTTATTTCAATATGGCAGAATGAAGGTCTTCACTTTGCCTCGTAAGTCATAATGAAATTAGTAAAAAAAATCTTGACACGCATCAACAGAATACCTTTTTGTGACGTGAGCGTTTTTACAAGCGCTCGCGTGACGTGAGCGTGTTTGACAGCGCTCACGAAAGCTTAGAGAATACGAAAAGTGTCATTTTGATCGGAACGTCACTGCAACTGCACTGCAATCGAACTTGTTAAAATACGTGAATTAGACTGCTGATAGCTTACCGTGCCCATACACGATCAACTATACTTGATGGAGCGTCAAGTCCGCTTGACGCTTGATCAAGTTACGTTCAAACCGCTAGGCTATCACTGCTTGTTTTTATTTTTTTAATTAGGTTAAAGAAATAAATATTCGTTTTTGAACTATTTGGGTAAATACGTAAACGTCCGAACTACATTAACATAAAGTTTTTAAGCTTGTACGACAAGAAATAATTTTTCTGCACCAGCAGCACACTATCCGACTCATTATCTGCATTGCTGCAAGTTGAATATTCTCTGCGATAAATTTAAATAGCAGTCAACGGCCCATCCCGGTGAGTCACGTGTCGTCACACTTTGACTAATGATAATAATGATGGTAATAAGCGATAAATGTCCCAAATAGTGTTCGAGATACCACAGCCTAAGCTAAGGTCGTTTTTCAGTTGGCCAACAGATCTTATTAAACAGTTGTGCTTGTGGAAGCGTGTGACATATACGTTCCCAAATTCCTAACACCATTTTGGGCATAGCGTTGAGGATAAGTGCACACAATCTGCGCTAGAAAGTGTAGTTGCAATTGCAATAGAATTTTTTACCATTTTAGCCTATCACAAAGAAAATGTATACAAAATGCTGCAATCTGGCTCGAAGGACCAATGCTTTATGTCAATAGAATGAGTACATTAAAACTGACTGTTTATTGCACTGACTAATAAATATTCAATAACGAGGTGATATGAAATTTCATAGTGAAAATTACGCGCCGGTACACCAGCTTTCTTCGTAATTCAAAGGCATGGACAACTGATGCTCTTACACTGTGGTCCAATTTGTACTTTATGCAATCAAAGTTGCATTGTCTGTTGCAGTCTATTCAGAGGAGAATACGTTATGAGAAATACCAGACCGCTGATGCGTCTATGACAAACATTTACGATGAACGATGTATGCTAACAATTTTTATGCAAACAACCAACTAAAAATCAAGAGAGCTGTTTGATGGTAACCATTTGAGCTGACTTAAATAATATACAGTGTGTAAGCTCAAATATTTATTCCATCTGCATTAATTTGTCAACGTAATTTATTGATTTCCAATTGCATACTAGATGGTGCTGTGTGATGTATAAACAAGATTTTTCGTTCATTTCTGGCGTGGTTAGTGATGAATTTGGAATTTTTGTTTGAATGCTATTAGAGCAGATAAATAATCTTCCTTTTCTCCTCAGCATCCTCAGTCTTGCAGTTTTCATAAATTTCCATAAGGGAGAGGGAAGTAAAAGCAATCATGCCTTGCAATACACTAATTTTAATAAAGAGTAACAACTAAAATAATAAAAACTCGCGTTATATTAAACATTCTTACTATTCCATATATTATATTATATTTATATACATCAGAATTTACTATTTATACATTTTGCTTAACAGTGTCACACTAAGGTGTGATTTAAGGGGATAATCCGTATTATTTACTGTAATGGGAGGATTACACCGAGAGAGACTGTAAAAAGAAATGGAGTAATATTTATCCTAGATATTTTTGTTCCAGTTCAAAACGGTAATACTGTAATCTCACAAACCCAACCCGCAAGTATTACGCGATCACATGATTATAATAGGAAACACATACTATGTTTAATTCAGTATTTAATGTACCTAATAAAATTAACGGCCATTAAATATGGTTATTATATATATTTGATATGTAATAACCAAAATACTTTGTTTTAACAATGTAACCCGGGAAGTTGTGATAGATTTGCTGAGCTATTTAAGAGTCGTCTACCATTACTGTCTTAACGAATGGCTTAATTGCTTCAGCCCATTAATCATTTTTAGTATAATGCGGGTACTCACGATATGTATTTTATACGCCGATATTTCGACCCAGTTACAGGGATCGTGGTCACGGCTCGACTGCGGTGGCGCGGAGAAACTCTTGACAGGTTGACAAACGACGTTGATATTATATATTTCGACGACCCGTGTGGCGCAATGGTTACCATGCCGGATCGCCGCACCAAGGGTCCTGGGTTCGATTCCCAGCGAGGCAGAAATTTGAATGATGAGTTTGAATTTCTGTTCTCGGTCTCTGTGTGAGTGTCTTTGTATTGTGTGCTGTCCATGGGAATCCTAGTGTGGGGCTATGAGTGTGAAGCGTTATTTATTTATTTATTTATTAGTCTTTGACCGTTGACGGATGTCAAAGACCGGATGTTGGATGTCGGATGACGTTTGACACTAATACATCAGTCTGTCTGCCTTACGTCTCGATCGTCGCGACGATTTTACAGTTTACAGTCCGCGATGAGTAAGTTTAAAATAAGCCCATTAATGGCCCACTACTGAGCACGATTATCTACTGTTGAGAAGATCTAGAACGTACCACGCTGGTCCAGTGCGGATTGGTGGGTTAGGTTAGGTTAGGTTAGGTTAGTATTGGGCTTCTCCGCCGGAGGAGAGGCAGGAGAAGGCGGGTGGTCGACCACCCTCTCTCCTCCCGGTGATGAGCAGCGGGCGACAGCCGCGGGGGCGCCCTCGCCCGCATTGCACCGCTTATCACCCAGACGAACGAGGATGACTGAGCACTCACAGTCATCCTCGAGCCCCTTCCCGTGTGTAGGAGGGGCGTGAAGGGCTCGCCGCTGTAAGGCGGGCAAACGCCGGCGGGGAACTGGAAGCAAAGGCTATGCCGATTCCCAGGACCCCGCCACCAAAGGCGATGCGGGAGTGCCGCTGGGTTGTTTAGTGGGTATACCGGGAGTTATCCCCGGGAGTCTCACATACCCCTCCCGTCCCCCGACGGGTGGGGATGCGTAATGCATTTTTCCCAGCGAAAAAAAAAAAAAAGGTTAGTATTGGAAGTTTTCATTGTACCTGAAAGCCTCCGACAAAGCTTATCGACTGCTATCTTTCGATAACAAGTAGAACCGATGACGGCTTTAATTATAACGGCACGGAAATTCTCAAGTTTCTGCCACCTACCTACTACCGACCGCGCGTGGTATTGATTATAAATTCATGTTACTGATTTCCATGCATTTAAATCTTTTTACCCGACTGCGCCAGAAGGAGAGTTATTTACGCCGCTATTGGATACAAATGTTATGGTTTTGTTTACATGATTAGCGGATACTTGTGGCCAGCTGCTAAATTAATTTGTGTGCCAATGCAATAGCTGCGGTTATCAGTCCCAATTTATACATACATACATGTATTATAAATAGTATCTACACATGAATTTCGTTGCAAAAATTTAGATTAACTGAAAGTTATTTTAAAAAGTATTATAGTTGCTTTACCTATCTATACTAATACTCGTATTATGAAGAGGTAAAGTTTATGGGTTAGTGAGGTTGTAGGGGGTAATGTAATCTCTAGATCTAATGAACCGATTTTGAAAATTATTTTACCAATAGAATGCTACATTATTTGTGAATGTCTTAGGTTATCGGATTTTTGGAAATTTATCCCCTAAGGGTGATCCCCTAAACATCGTGAGCATAGCGTAAAACTGTAAAATCTCGGCTTCTAAGCAACGTATCACGATAAAACAAGCACCAGGTTTTAAATTAGATCTCCAGCAATAAAATACCGAAAACTGAATCCAATTTGTTCCAGCACTTTTTGCATGATTTGCAGTTAAACATTATTGACAAAACGACACAAATTTTAAAGATGATTGTTTTTGCTTCTGTTGTTCCTACAATGATCCCTCATATTATTATTATTTTTAATATCTGCTTTTACAAGCATTGACCTGTTACAATTTTATTAAACTCAGGTAATGATTATAACGAATTTGTTTTAATAATTACAAATTATTAATGGTTTATGCCTCTTAAATGTTGAATTTTTGCTATGAGAAGATTTTTACTAAACTTTGACGCACCATAACTTGGAAACTATTATATTATAATTCGTATGAAATTGAATGTAGGAACTTATTTGTAGGTAATTTATCAAGAAATAATTTACTCCTTGACTATTTTGTTCTATAATAGCTTGTATAGTTTTTCTGAAAATTAAGAAAATCTGTAAAATGGAACACTTTCCAAGGGAGGAAGGGGGTTGCGGACGGGGGAGGGAGGGAGAAACTAATTTTTTAATGTACTCACATAAAAGTACAACTTATCAGCAGTTTCACAAAATTATAAATAATGCCGCCAAAAAATCTAGAATGAATAGACTAATTTTTGTAGTAAAAGACATGAATATTTATATATTAGCTCCAGATTAGAAACAAAACTTGGAAGTATTACGTTTTTTGAAAAATCATCCATTAAGGGGGTGCAAGTTAGTATGGAATATTTTCAAACTAAGGGCTTGTAAATATTTAAGGAACTTCGTCATTTTTGAAGTCAGAAATGTGAAAATTAATATGTAAGCTTATAATTAGAAACAAAAATTTACTGAAATAGTGTTTTTTTTTCGAAATTCATTTCCTAAAGGATACAGAACATGTAAGTTTGTACGAAACTTCGTTATTTTCGAACTCAGAAATGTGAAAATTAATATGTAAGCTTATAGTTAGAAACTAAATTAACTGAAAGAGAGGACTTAGAGGGCGAGGTTATTGAGGATTGTTAGGTGATACGAAGTTCGCCGTGTCAGCTAGTGTTTGCATAAAAAAGATTTCTTTTTTCTGAGACCTCGCAAATCGCTCATGACCCTATTCTTACGTAGGCACTAGACTATAATTCGTGCGATTCACGGTTCCGCGAGAACAGCAAGTATGCTGTATGACCTATGATAAGTTAGGACCGCAGACTCGTTAAAATATATCGTTTTTATAATCGGAATGTAACATTGTATCATATGTAAATTTCACTATAGATAATTTTAGATAGATAATTATTAAATATTTACATAACTGTGTTGTCAATGGCAAGTTATTGAATGAAAAAAGGATTTACTTAGTTAAAATTATAATTTTAAAATTTATTTTATAATAATTTATTGAGCAATATTCATTCATAACTATTTTTTAAAATATAATTAAAGTAATAGGTACCAAAAACTCAATTAGTCCAGGTTTAGAAGTCTATACGAGTAAATTTTTAAGATCATAGAGAAAGTATGCCAATATATTTAATAAGATTTGACTATATTTATTAGATCCTTCCGCAAGGCTAAGCGAGTTTCAAGAAGCCACGCAAGCACGAAGGTGAGTTGAAAAAACTTCTTCCCGCGGGAGCCGTCGAGATAACAAATGATGAAACAATGATAGCATCAGTAGGTGGGCCAAAGGCTCGGGTTCGCGGGGTAGAGGGCGACGTTGCCACTCCGCCGCACAGCCGCTAGAGCCTGCCTGCCAGAAGCGATCGCACCGCCGCACGCTTCGGCCCTCACATCGCTCGCTACCTTCCACCGAGCGTCGCCGCGCCAAACTTATAAAACTCACTTTCCGTTCCGAAACCTGTTCCGTCAAAAAAGTATCGTTTAAAATCTTGCTTCTTCTCACTTCTTGCTTCTTTGATTCGTTTCGATCCCCTTTTTCTTTCACCTAAGTTACTTTAAGTTTATGTGTACGAACTTTTAAAAACTTTTCGAGTTGGTTTGTTTTCGACGTTTCGTCGTTTCTTCCATTGCTCCGGGCATGCCTGGAGCGCTCACTGAATCGGTAAGTAAACTAATTTTACTGGAAAACTATTTGAATTCGCTCTGTTTATTAGTCGTGTAATTAGTAGCCGAAGTTTTGATTCCTTAGCTATTTAATGCTTTGTGTTAGGTCGTAGAACTTATTTTATTGTGCAGTGGTCAGGTTGCATTCCCGTAGCCGGCGTCGACAAAGCGCGATCAGCCAATAAACAAAGGCCTTGCTTATGTTTAAATTCGTAGAATCGTCTGTTATAAGTAACGAAGTTATTGTGCGTTCTTATCGGAACGTGTCTTATTCCAGGCCACTAAAACTTGATGCACTTTAATCGCATTATGAAGTTATAAATTATTGTGTTCGTCTCATTAAAAGTTTTAAACAAATTGTGATTGAATGTATAGAAAGCTCTTTCCCACAAATAATATAAATATAAATAAATAAAAAATATAAATGAATCACATTCGTCTCCATTATCCTTTTATTTGTACTTTCGGAAAGTTGTCGCAGCAACTTTCTTGTCTTGAATTAAAACAAACAATGAACTTTAGAAGACGGTGGCTTAAAAGACCTAAGAATTCTAAGAAATCAGAATGACTAATCGATGACTACATTTACTCGTAAGCTGACTTAGGTGAATTATGATCAGTTGCGTCAATAAATTATGATAATTGACCAGCGTTGGGCCAGAGTGGGCGTAGGATAGCGGTGCATCTAGAGGCGAATGCAACCAGTCAGTAAAATTTTTATACTTTTATTTTGATTGTCGTTCTATTTGAAGAAGGTTTAAATGTGTTCGGGCTTCTTTGGTCATTTAACGACAGGTGGCGAGCATTTTTTTCCAGAAAAACCGCACAATTTTTATGCTAAAAAATTAATGTATCCTATATATCTACCTATACATATTTATAATTATTATTTATTTTTAATATGTTATATCCATATTCTTATGTATCCAAACATAATTATGTATGAAGGGCTTACGAGTAATCTACCTATTGCCATATTTGATGATTTTATACAATACTCGCATATTTTAATGACAAAAAAACTGTTTGTCTAACGAGCTATGCTCGGTATATCTCTACACGATCGAATTGATGAAATCCGTAGACTGACATAGCGCAGAGAATTAGCTAGCTGAAGTGGCAATGGGCTAGTCATATAGTTCGAAGGACCGACAAATAACCATTGGGGAAGAAAGGTCCTCGATTGGAAACCCCGCTTCGGAAAAAGAAGCACAGGACGCTCCTCGACCAGGTGAACGACCTGAAGAAAACAGCGGGTATCCGCTGGATTCAGAAAGCTCAGCGCTGCTCAGTGTTGCGCTTTTTAGAGGAGGCTATATCCAGCTGTGGACTTCCAAAGGCTGATTGATGGATGGAACTTAAATAGCGCCTATAAACATCTTTATATTTCTGTTAAATAGGGTGTCCCAAAAGTAGGACAAACTGAAACTGGAGATAGCGTTCTTTGTGGTATAAAAGCGTATATTCTTTTTGGACAACAGCACTATTTGCTCTCGATCTGATAACGAAAAAAAAATAGATTTTGGAGAGAAAAGTTAACATGGCTTAACGCCTACAGTTTAAATTGTCACTTGCAATAAATTCTCAATTTCGGCACGTGTCGCTTAATATAAGTCTGTGTTTGTGGCTCGATATTGTAAGACCAGGCCTTCGTGATTCATAATCATAAGAAGAAACACGATGGATAGATACGAAATCATAATATACTGCAACTAAATAATAGAAACACCATTATAATTTCCCCTTTTTAGATAAAATCGGAGGCTGAATCATTGTTTGACTCTCATTACCGCCTGTGTGCCACTGTGTGGGCTTAATAGCCCCTCGAATGCACCTCGAGATTTCTAAGAAAACTTGTATGGGTAATAACTTTGGATTTTCGAACGTGTCGCAATCTTCCTATGTCGCAACCTACGGAGAAGCGACCATAGCATGAAATGCTGCAATGCCTTTTTGTTAGTAATAAATAGAATTTGAAAATTAAGAACATACTGCTATACTGCACTAAAAAGGCAAAACTGTGCTGTAATGCTATTCACCATTGAGGAAATCCTCTACCCCTGACGCCAGACGAAAGATCTTTAGAACGGGTGATCATAATTTTATTATTGTATTTTACGTAAATACTTATTTCATGTGTATGTCTATGGCATTATAGACACAATTGTCAATAATGTTGTCTGCTGAGGAAATGTCTCAAATGGTGGCTTGTCTGTCAGATTACGATGGAGTTAACGTCAAACCATCCATATAAAATTCCGTGTCCGTCGAAGACTTCCTTTGTAAATAAATAAATCCGTACATACGTGAAAATGGTTCTCATTTTGAGCAATTCATAGAATAAATATGAGTCAACCATTTTTTTAGATGGTAAGTAAGAATTTTACAATACAAAACATTTCAACTAACTCACATTTTTCTTGCTCTTCCTTTAAGATACTAACGCCCCAACTCAGAATCACTAACGGTTACATAAATTGCTCCTTAGTAAAGAATCACCACACAAATTATGTACTAAAGAGCGTTTTAAGTAACCGTTAGTGACTCTGAGTTGGGGCGTTAGACTTAGGGCAGGCCGCAGGGTAAGTTCTTCTTGTTGGTTAAGGTAAACAAAAGGTTTGCTGCGATCCTACGATACCATTTGTTTTCATAGAACTTTCAAACTGTGGGTGACAGCTATCCCGTGTCGCTTTATAAAAGTAAAATAAATCTATGGTAAAATATCGGTAAGTTACTTAAAATGACATCGGCACCTTGGAAAACAGAAAAGTTTTTCAATATGATGAAGCTCGGAGTATCTATCTATTCTAAGAGATAAGTCTGCAACCGAAATTTCATCTCTAAAACGGTAAAATTGGAAGGAAATGAAATAAAACATCAAAAAATAATTTTATATGAAGTCTTTCGCAACCGTTTTCTATAATCTTTTATGAAGGAGTTACCACATACGTAAGATATAGCGCATTTTTATTTAAATGCAGATTGAATATTAGGTTTTACTCCGTTACGAACCGGGTACGAGTTATGGTCGTAGCAGACATATCAACTCGTAAACGGAACGTAAACGTATCAACTCTTGCATGTCAGTATTCTTTGTATGAAACTCCCTACTGTAAAGCACACTTATCGGATCCGTAACGTAATCGCCTCGCCTCGAGACAAGCTCACGAACCGCGGTACGGTGCGTGGACGACTTGCCGTACCCGCGCTTACGTCTCACCGTAAGCTATCCTTCGACTTTCCGTTTCCTCGTGCGCGCGCCGCGCCGCGGCGCCGCGGCTACCGCTGCGTCGGCGAACTGCTGTCATTCATTCCGTCAACCAGCGGCCGGCGAGCCGTAAGCGCGGCGTCGCCTAGCCGTAGCCGAGTCGATTTGGAGCTGTTGGTCGGTTATAACGCGCTTACGTTAGGTTGACGGCGGGTTATAACGCGCTTACGTTAGGTTGACGGCGAGGCGATCCGGTGCCGATCCCTTTCCGAGTTGATATGTGCGCTACGACCATTAGGCCGGTATTACTAAAATGAAGGACAATTTTCTCCAAAGTTTAGCATTTGCGAGATGCTAACTTAGTAAGTATAAAATAAATCCCATAATCTCTTTTGCTAAATTTAAATGACAAAATCCAAGTAAAATTAAGCTGTTATTTATTAACACCGGATTCAAGGTAAACCTTAAACTTTTAAAACTTTCAAGAACATAAGCATCACTACTCGTATAAAGATACATCTGTGAAAATAGTATGGGATAAATTTTAGCCTATATTGGGTAATGTATTGATTTTATAGAAAAAAATATTTCCCACGAAAGTTGTAGCTCGGGGGTATAGGCTTAAAGGAAGTTTATCCGTAATTTTATACAAATGGTAATATGCCTAATAAAATATTCCAAATAAAATTCTGCCATCTTCATAGTATGTCAAGTGAAGTACCAAGAAATTGTGCTGAACGAAATTCGCATTTTTCTTTCAAAAAAATGTAATTATATAGTACATAAAATGTCAGTCTCCAAGGGCCAAAACTTTTATTGGAAATATTTTTCTGTAAAATCTATATTTTTCCAAATGAACGTGAAAAATTAAAAATGTTTTTTCAAGGTGACTTTGAAAATGAAAAATTCGTATATTTTGCCTATGATATTCGTTATCAGAGCGTCGAAATACCTACATAGATATACCATACCCATAGTATGGTTGGGTTTAAAAGTAAACACAATCCATAAACAGAACTTCTGCGTGGTCCACGTGGTCCATGGTGAGTCCTCCCAGGGTCTGTTCGACTTGGTGCTTACTACGCTTCCATTAGCGGACTAAAGTTCTATCTTCATTCAGTCCAATACCATAGATTTTGTGCGATTCATCGTGTCAAAGACCGAAATATAAGGCACCATGTAATTATATCATATATATCGACAATGGAAATGGTATCCCTATCATCATGCTCGAGTTGGGAGTATATAATGTTATTATTATAATAAATGGATTTTCTCCAATTTGCCACGGAGTTGTGATCACAACCGTTTAAACAGAAGATAATTGCCCCTATACCATTGTACTCATATGGGATGATTATGACATGAGGTTCCTCTTCCTAGAAAAAGCTACGAAATTTTTAGGCCCTCATTTGCATGTTGAGTTGTAACTTCTTGCCTATATGCATATGCGACGATGTCTACCTACAATCAAGTGGTCAGTTTTTATAAAACACGTTTGAATACATAGCAAAGTTAAGGCACTTTGCCATTCAGTATGATGACTCAAAATATGGCTCAAATACCTTCAAAATCTATCAAAATTTGAATTATTCAAAAAACTCAGCTCAACCATTTCAGGAGTTGGTAAGTTTTAGATTGCATTTGTTTCAGGTGTCAGCTTAGTGGTAAATCAATGACAGCAAAATATTACAACACAATGCGCGCTAACCTCCATAGAACTTCCTTTAAATGTAAATACTATTTGGTATCTACATCGGGAGATCGAAACGAGTACAATTGCATTAACATATAAATGTCGAAGAATAGTTGAAATAGAAATATAGAGCAAACTTTCATTTGAGAGCAGACATGAATGCGGATTCGTACGGTTTTTAACCAAGTTTTTGATATGGATGGAAGCAGTTCTTAATTCTTATGCTACGGGATGAATGGCATTCCATTAAGACCAGCTTTTTGGCGGACGTACCTACAAGATTATTGATGTTCTATAGTAGGCCTTTCTCCCGTAAATAAATGGCAAACGACTACAAATAGTTCGCGAAGAAACTAAGAATTTTTATTGATACCTTTACAATATTTGTCTAATGTAAAATAAAAATTTTGGAATGAATCCTTTTATCTGTTCTGTTATATTTTACAATGGATAAATTTTCAAACGAATATAATTTTTCGACAAATATTCAATATGTTTTGCTAACTCCAATATCATAAAATTTTGCCAACCATAGCAACACCCTCATTAAAGTTGGACTGATGGGATTCCAATTTCGTCGTATTTAACTTTACGACATTTTTCAATGACGCCTACAAATGAATATTATATAATCTGAGGTTTGCAAAGGGCCTTACGTCGTTAAAAGAAAATTGGATTGGATATAATATTAGGGTTTCGTACATGCAAAAGAATCATTTGAGGGATCACGGCGCGCCTCTGTATGTTTTAATATAATAATTTAATTCAGAAATTGAGTTATTTTGATAAAATAACTTTTCCATGTTTACGTTTGAAAAGCAAACATTCAAAGAACTCTGATTGAGTAGCATATACTTGGTAACTATTTTGGGAAATTTGATAAAATATAGGTACGACATATTGGCAAAGTTTGAAGCCAAAGTTATATTTAAAATTCTCAAGTTAATAATTTTGTTATGAACTAATACGCTGTCCAGATGCTTTCATTCCGAAATTTTTCCCTGTAATAGTACACCGGGAGAACTAAGAAATTTAATTTAAACTTTTTGCCAACCAGTATAGAAAGGCACTAACAGTAACTTACTGATCTGATAGACCGTTAGAGGGTAGAGTGACTAGAAGTTGTGTAGATAAGCATAAGGGTATTTGAATTTACTTTCCAAATACGAAAAACAGTCATCATATTGTATCTCTTTCTTTTGACTGTAGGAAACTCGTTATTATTTGTAATATCTAATTATTTTTCAACGAGTAACCGCTCTCGGTTTGCTTCGGTTCTCTTTATTTTTTACACCTTGGGTTACATTATTGGAGTTTTATTGAGGATCCCTAACTTTTTGATAATATAATATAGCCTATGTCACCCGGCAATAGTGTAGCTTCCCAACAGTGAAAGAAATTTTCAAATCGGTTCAGTAGTTTCGGAGCCTATTCAATGCAAACAAACAGTCAAATCTTTCCTCTTTATAATATTAAGTATAGATAATCCACGAGTACAGTTAGTGTATAGAAACACAGTTATTCCCTTATTTATAAACAACACTGAGATCTCATAGTGCTTGCGAGTGCATAGCATCATTAAAACCATTTAATAAACAAGGCTTCAGTGAAATCGCTTTGCGCTTGTCATAACCTACGTATTATTTACTATTATATATGTATGTACTATTATTTCTTCTGTGATATTATGTCTTTTTAATCGACTTCAAAAAAGGAGGAGGTTCTCAATTCGACTGTATTTTTTTATGTTTGTTACCTCGGAACTTTGGACTGCGTAAACCGATTTTGATGATTTTTTTAAATCGAAAGCTGGTGCTTGTCGTGTGGTCCCACATAAATTTGAGCGAGATCTGACAATGGCATCCATGTCAAAAGCATATAAGTCTTAAATTTGCATTAAGTACTTGCGCGATAAATGGACGAATAACTCAATATCACGACAACCAATTTCGATGATTCTTTTTTATTAGATGTACTTCATTTGAAGTCGGTTATTTTTGTTGTTAAAATTTTAGCTTATGTGGTATAGGTACGAGCTATTTAACTGAACGCATAGCATTAAATCAAAATAGAAAGAATGGATCGATTGTTTGTATTGCCATCATTGTCTTTTACCTTTGTAAAATAACTAGAATGAAATTTACTCCATGAAACAGACCAAATTATAGGACTATACACAGTAATGCGTCCGCTCAGCCAAGTGATGACTATGAAATGGAAAGTTTAACATAACGAATGCACTGAAAAAATAGCGTTTTTCACATAGCGTTACTTCATTACTTACGCAAGTGTTGTTTCTGAATGCGGGGGTTAGACATGTGTAGGACCTATCTCAATTCCACAAAGTAAACTTGCTCTTACATTAACAATAAATATTCTTAAAACCTAGGTAAAGTATGTATAATATGTATAATAAAGTCTAAAGCTAAATACCATCCTACGTGTAGCTCGCGGATTATTGCAACATAGATTAATTCTGCTCTAATGTTAGTAGTAGAAGTTAGAGTAGTCTAACTATTGAATGGTTTATCTGTAGACGATATTTTAGCTACTTCTGCCGTAAAGTAACCAACTTTCAAGCAACTTTATAGTTCTGAGTGAGCGATGGTGCCCTAGCGGGACTTATAACTAAAGCGTTCCATCTCTGTCCTCAAGAATACCTACTGTCGAGTAACATGAGGAATGTAGTTCTAAACATATGTATACTAAATAAGATACATAGAACACACAAGTACTATAAAATGATAAGCCTGAATTGGACATCGAAGAGTTCATTCATCAGGATTCACTTTATGCAGGAGGTTTGGACTTTAAGATAAATGCAGCCGCTTGCACTCCAAAATTCAATGATATTCAACCCTTTAAATTCAAAAATAAATGTATTACAGCTACTGAGGACTAAGATAAAACGTCTCATTTATAAATGTCGCAATAAAGCCTTTCTGCACGTTGCTACAAGTATTATTTGTTGTACCATATTTTATCGTTTTGTATCGTTCAAAGTTTATTCTGTTGGTAAAGTCCGATATAACAAATGTTGTATAAACTATGCTTTATCGGTTGGATAGTTTCAGAGTGTACAAAGGACATGCGTACAAAAATTTTTTGTGTTTTTATATACATATATATACGAGTAGATTAGGAACGACAAAGACACAAGTCAAACCACAGCAAACATAATTGATCGGCCGAAAGGTCGCGGTCTAAAGTTAGATGTACTATACCGAAGTGAAATTTCGAGTTTAGATGACACTGAGGTTGTCTGTTTTCTCCAATAAACGGCGCTGGAGCTTCGAGATGAAGGTGACAACCAACTGATCCAATTGAAAAAAGCAAGCCCAATAGTTTAGAATTTTGTTAAAAGTAATACTGAACGACTACAAAATAGAAAAGTCGGGACCGATTTAATTTTAATTTACAGGGCAGCTTGAGAAAAATTAAACAAGATATGATTGGTTGAAGAATGGGTCCCTTAGAAGCGATATATGTAATTATAACGTAAGTGTCAATAAATTAGCCGACCGCTATATGTAATGGCTAATGGATTCAATTTTAAATTCAAAATTAAACTTAAATTCAAAATTAAACTTTCGCTTAACGGACTATAGGGAATGCCAACGTTCAAACCATGTCATAAAGTTCTAATTGAATAAGCGTTCACTATTACTTGTACAAAACCTGCTATAAATAGTTTACGAACGCGGCGAACCTAATATAATAGAATCACAAGCTCCTATGCTGGTAAACTCGTCCGAAGCTATGATTCTCCTTGAGAAATAAAAGTAATTAACATTGAAAGATAATTCCTGTTCGATAACAAATAATAATTAAGTCAATTTAGTCCAAATCTATATCCTAATAATACAATATTATAAATGTGATAGTTTGAATGTTTGTGACTCCATCACGCAAAAATGGCTGAACGGATATGGATAAAATTTGGCACACAGATAGTTCTAGACCTGACTTACTGAACAGGATACTTTTCATCCCAGAAAATAGACCTGCTCCCGAGGGATAGCAGGTAAACTTTACTTTACGTTCACTTTTCAAATAATGTAAGGAAGTTTCCACGTAGATGAGGATCTGATGGGCTCTGGGGATACAGATTGGAACTCCTCAATGGTAGGGTATAAGGGAACTGTGTTTGAAGATATTTGTTATTTCGATAATAACAAATATCTTCAAACACATCATCAAATCATCATCAAACACATCTCACAATCTTGAACGAGTTTCAATAACAGAACCATTTTTTAAAATATTTGTAGTTTGTAACGTTATCATTGCAAAACCAGTACAGTACAGTTTTTTTTACATACATTAATTTTTTATACATTGAAGTCGCGCTTAGAAGCTAGTTTTTAATAAGTATTTATGAATAGGTCAATTAATAACTTTTTATATTTTATTAATGAAGATACGCTTTTTGAATCTACATTTATTTGCCTCTTTGTCATATTAAAATTGTTATGATTAAATCAAACCTTTAAACAACATAAAAGTCTCGATAAAAATGAATATCAGTAAATTCAGGCGCAAATGCTATTTATATACTTACAGGCCTTACAGCGTAGGCTTACCAAAGTGAATGGGGCGGGTTGTACAAAATAATAAATAACTATTGAAAGCTCTCTCAGATTCTGAATATTTAATGTTTTAAAATAAAACACTAAATTTTGACGAATGTATTTATTACCCGACTGCCATGAAGGGTTATGTTTTTCGAGCTTATCTTGTATGTATGTGTATGCATGCATGTAATTCTTTACTACCTCATATCTTCCAAACCGCTGAACGGATTTATATTAAGATATTATTATGGTTAGATTCTTCTTGATAACTCAAGTGTACTTAGATAAGTGAAATAAAAAAACATAAAGGGTGGCTGTGTGATGTCATTGTTTGAAATATTGTATCAAAACTAAAAACAAATCGTATACTGTAATAAGGATATCAAATTAAAGAACTTATCATAAGGTTTTCAAAAATATTATTAAACCTTTTTGATAGCAGGCGGGTTTTTTTATTTATTCTAATTTCTGCAGTGATGAGAAGAGAGCTGAAACAGTCGTAAGTGAAGTCTTGATTCAGTTACAGTTACATTGAACAGTTATACTTGTGATGAAATACGGAAATCACGGACATTTAGTAGGTAAGTTTTGTAGTCAAAACGGGACCCTTACATTGAAGTATTATTACTAGCGTATAGAACCGACACCGCGAACACCATGTATGCCCCAATGCATTAGCGCCACGTGGCTTCAATCTTCAATGGATTCTTTCCATTGTGAAAGGAGAACGGGGGCTCAATTTTGAAAATCGAACCTCCCGGGCTGGACACACATTTTGCTCGAGATGTCTGTTCTATGACATTATACTTCAATGGACCCTTATAATTTTTTCATGTCCATTCGTCCGTTCGTCCGCAGCTTAGCGCAGAGATTCTTTGTACTAAAAAGCTGTTATTTTACAGTGAATAAAATTAATGTCAATAAATTTCCTAGCAATAACTGAGCCAGAGAATTAAAACAATTAGATTTATTGTCACTTAATTTACCTTTGTGATATTGTGTACGGTGATTTGAATTCTCAATTAGCAAATTAAACGGATTACGATCGTACTGTAGACAGATAATAGTGAGATGAATGTAGACCATTTAACTATAGTGGAGCGGGTTCAAGATTTATTATTAAAGGTTCAGTAATTGGAGATTAAAGGAATTGAGGATATGTTTTATCTTGAATTATTACTCACTTATTATTACGACAATTGGATAGTTTTCGGAATTTAGATTTGTGAAGCAATTGAAGATATTTTTGGAATGAAATCAGATTCTTGATTAACTTTTTACTGTAGTAATGTATAATAAAAAATAAAAATAAAATTTAGTGCCAATGTTCTCTATAAACTTTCCCCAAACTGGTTTCATCTGAAAGGCAATAAAACGAATATGGTTTTCGACCACTAAAACAATGCATTAGGACCATTTTCGATTTTTCCATACAAAAAATTTTTAGCATAGTGGAACACGCCGGGTAAAAAGTTATAATATATTGTTAGGAATTCCAATTTTTTGTACACAAAAAACTTTTCAAAACAATTATATAACAACTAATTACCTTTTTGCCATTAACTCAAGCGGCAAAAATTAGCAAGATATTCTGACAATTACACTATTTAATATCACTGAAGAGGTTATAATGAGGTTTAATACTCGTATGTTTTGGGTATCGGTGCATTACACTGAACAATTTATTACAACGCTACTTTAACGTTTTGATGTGAAATGGATTTTAAAGCGAAAATAGTGATTTATTTTCATTGAATGATTTAACCATGTCACAGTATTCAACGTGTAATAATATATTAAAGAGTGCAGGAGTTTAAGACTCCTATTTATATTATGTGTGTTGATTTTTAGGGTTCCGTACAAAAAATCGAAAAACGGAATCTTTATAGAAGATCATTAGTGTGTCTGGTTGACTACATTTTACAGCCAATTTACTACACTAGACTAAATAAGTTGAAATTTGGTATTCATGTACTTTTTTGTGATCCGAAGGCGAAGATAAAATGTAAACAATAGAGAATTTAAAAAATTAACGAAATTGAAATACGTAAAAAAACCTATTTTGCAAACCATATTGTGTGGTATGACAAATAATAGGGCTTATTGATTACAGGAAAACTTATAAAAAGTCAAGTCAAATGGTCTTTAAACAAAATGGCAAAAATAAATAAATAATGAAATAAAATAAATAGATAATTATCGTACGGAATCCTCATTATGCAAGTTTAACTCGCACTTGTCCAGTTTATTTGTTTCTATTTTGCAACGAAGATAGAAGGATTTTTTTGTGTGTACCGATTATAAAACTATTTCAATGTTGTTCAGAGTACTTTTAGCTACATTATTTTTCATTAGACATCTCTTTATGTACTTAGGAAGTCGCTTCAAGTATAGTTTTTAATAAAACAAAGTACGGTTTAAATTCAAATTCAAAATCATATATCAATATTTATTATAGTTCTGATTAGAAAAATATATAAAACAATTTTTTTAATCATACTGTATGAAAAATTACCTACAATAGTGTGAATACGGTGAAAGGTCATAAACGTCGACCTATACCACTCATAAAGCTTAAAAATATTAACATATATTCGACAATCAACAACTCATATTAAATCTTACACGTAGTTGCTCAGGTAGAATGTCATCTGTCTCGTGAAGGCTGCATTTTATGTGTGCGGTCCGTTCCTTAAAGTAATTAAGACTGTATTTGAAATATGAAGAAGCCGTCACAGAGGACTAGTACCTAATCTTATACTACCGTCGGTTTGTGTAGACTTGTAGAGCCTCTCTAGAGAGCCTTAAGCTTGGGAAGGTATCAAATAAAGTATCTTCAGGTGCAGTTTTAGATGTTAAAAAGATTTTAAAGCGCATGTTTCGAAATAAATAAATAAAAGTGCTTGCACGCTATAGTTACCTACCTACCCTCGCAGCAGGATTACGTATCGTGACAATACAAATTATCTTAAATATTATTATGATTCCATGGTCATGCGAATAAAAGCAAAGCAACAACCCATAATTGTCCCACTGCTGGGCTCGGGGTCTCCTCTCACAATGTGAGGGGTATAGGCCATAGTCTACCACGCTGGCCAAGTGCGGATTGGTAGACTTCACACACCTTCGAGAACTTTATGGAGAACTCTCCGGTGTGCAGGTTTCCTCACGATGTTTTCCTTCACCGAAGCAAGTGATAATTAACTTGTAATACGCACATAATATTTGAAAATTAGAGGTGCGTGCCAGGATTTGAATTCGGGCCCCTTGGTTCGGGAGACCAATGTTCTAACCGTTAGGCTATCACTGCTACTGCGAATACTAGTAATATATTCAAAAAGATGTATCAGTCATATAAATATCTGCCCCAGCCGGGAATCGAACCCGGGACCCCATTCTTCTTAGGTCACTAACTAGACTACAGGGTCAAAGAAATGCACGTAAATACAATACATCGGTCGCGTACTTTATAGATAACACGGGTTGGCTAAGCAGCATGATAGGACAGGATATGCTGCTGCTATAATTAACTAGCAAACCGTGTTGCTAAGTAGATAAAGCTGTAAACGCCATAAAAAAGTAAAAAACGATTTGCGAAATTCCACGAATACAGTTACATAATTTTATAATACTGTAGGTCATTGTCCAATACCGCGGTCTTCACCTTGAAATAAGAGTAATGTTTTGTTGCTAATGAAAATAGCTTTTTTGCCCCAGAAAACTCGTATTGAATAGAAGGGTCGCCTTTATTGCATGCGGATACTGATGGTATTTACGAATCTTTATCACTATGGCGCACCGTACCTACTAGGTACTATTACGCTGAATAGCGGCTTTTTGTATCTTTTGATAGTGTATAAGGAGTTTTTTTTCCCGTCCTAGTAAGAACTAAACATATTTACGATGTCAAAAGCGCTTCAGTGATAGACAACTTAGGTTTTGATATTCAAAACGTAATAATCTTAATAAGTTTTAGTGACTTTAATAACTTATAATTCAATTCAATTCAGCTCGACCTCAGCTGTGGGCAGGTATAGATTGACGTAATTAGATGAAGTTACATACATTTATTTAGTAAGTGTGAATGAATGTCAGGCAATTGGTAAAGTACGGCGCTGTAAAACACCGCATATTGGTGCCAATTGACCGAACTACGCGATAAAAACAGGGCACACTGAAAACCAGCGGTTGGGGCATTCCGCCACAACTGAAGCCGAGTGTTCCTTTTTCGTCATGTATCACAACATAATTTATTTCATTTTGTGTTTATTTAAGTAGTACACACACCTGTATTTTGTTTGTGAAAACTGGCGGAATAAATATTTTCTATTCTATTCTATTTTAGTATAAATAAAACACTCAGGTAAAAAGGAGTATACCGCAACTCTACGCAATAACTTAATGCAAATTTAATTACGGTTGAAACTCGAATTCACTCGGATACTAACCGTTATGTTGCTTGCATCGGACCAACCGTGTAATTAACTGATTGAATTCAGGAAGAAAGGAAGATGAACGATAAATTGTGACTTTAGGGCGGTCATAAATCATTCCTCGTGCGTCCCTTCCGATCCCGTTAGCATTGAAACCTCAAAGAATTTAGGGATCAAATCAAGTTTTTTGTAGGAGTCTTAATGTTTTTTAGGCTCGCAAAAAGATATTTACATTCGAATGGCATTTGATTACAAATATTGTTTTATCCGTTTTATCATAAAGAAGAGCAAATGAGTTAAAACACAAAACTGTAGCCAATCTCAAATGTAATACTGGTAATCATTTTTGAGATAGTAATAAAAAATACTAATGCTTTTTTATAATTTTGGTTGAAACGTTTCTTTTGTATTCACGGTACAATTAACAGAAATAACAGTACGTTAACCGTACGTGTTAAAAAAGAAACCATTGCAAATAATACACATTTTACTGTAACTATTTTTACCACAATTTTATTCATCCAGGTATTGGCCAAATTAGCCACGAATATATCGTTATTTCCCATATAATACAGAAACGAAATATCTATGTATCGTCTCTATTCCCAAGGAGCCTCTATATTGCCTTAATGCGATACAAACAAATCCTTTCACAGATTACGATCGGCGTTACTTATTTACTTGTTATGTTATTAGATTAAGATAGTTGGCCCTGTCTGAAGTTTCTTCAGTATTTGAATATAAATAAAAATAATAGTAGGTTAATTAAATTGTTATTATTATTTATGGAGATTGACCTGGTGGTAAACTAAGTATCGTCGAACATGGACATCAGTGACACAAAAAATATTACTGATTTTGATTCACACGTTGCTGCTTGCCGGCCAAGAAAGAGAAGACAAAGGAAGAAAGAACTGACTCTCAGCCCTCTAGCTTGAACACAACGAGTCGTTTGGTATTAAAACAACAAAACTCTTGAGAAATATGTATATTACGACACGTCGTTTTTCGAGCCAATTCCTTCTTTCTTTTGCTTTCTTCGCCGGCAACGCATTAGTGATGACTTTGGTGTTGCTGATGTTCGATGATAGCCACTTACCATCAGGTGGATAGTCAGCTCTTTTGCCGGCTATTTCCAAAAAAAAATATTAAAGTCCTAAAATATTTTCAAACAAAAATTACTGAACGTCTTTTAACAAAATATAGCTAACAGTTAGACCATGATTTGGAATAAGATATAGGATACTTATTATCCCGGAAAACACGGGAAAGGTCGCGAGCAGAGCGTTAGTCGATTATATGTTTAACAATACCTAACATTTTCCTTACAAATGACCATTATTAACTAAGCAATATGACTGTCAGAGATAAATCAAGTGATACATTATCCACCCTCTGATTAAGGGATTATTTATGCTACACCGAGCCGGGCACGAGCCGTGCCGGGCACGAACAATTTTACTAACATTTTACTCTGCTCGGACGCGGACGTCGCACAGTGTAGCAAAAACACGCGATGTCAGCGTCATATAAAATGTAATACCGTGCCTCGTCCGTGCCTCGTCCGGGGAACGGCTCGTCCCCAGCTCGGCTCGTGCCCGACACGTGTAGCATAAATAATCCCTAAGTTCTACTCGAAATTTCCGCCTGTAGACTATTATGATTTAAGGGACACTGAGGATGCTAGCTTTTTATATACGACTACTTTTGTCGAATGGATTTTTGTGGCTTTGGGTTTTGAGAGGTTCCATTGGATACATCTTTCAGTCTGTGTTAGTGATGACCTCATATAAGTTGCATACGCTGCAAGATCTTAAATCAGCGACATTTGGGGATAATAGAGTTATGTACAACAAAATATTTTTACAATAAAAAAGAAAAACAAAAAGCTTGCACACGACGCGAATGTGTGATAACGAACAATTTTAAATTATGTAATTTTGTTTTAGAAATTTTTTATAGTACTCTGATTAATTTATTATTCATTTTCTATGAATAATGCGTAATATTCTCTCTCTATCTATTAATGGAATACAACGTGTAATCCGCTTAGCGAGCAGCGTCTGCCTGACGTTCTACCCTTCACCGTTCTATTGTCGGTAAACATTATCATTTATCACTAGAAAGACTGAAATTTCGACTTACCACGAAAGGCGGTTAGAGTATTTTGATCCCAATGCTTTGTATTTGTTTTATATTTTTTGACAAAATTATTATGAATAAAAGTAAAATAAAATTATGTATGTATTACTTTATTTATTTTTCATACTTGATAATACCACAAGCTTATTTACATTAACCACAAACAATGTTTTAAACTAATTACTTCGAAATAAAGGCTTTTTATAAAAGTCGCAGTGTTTATTAGTTTTTATTTTTGCACAGTGGTCGGTAGCAATGTCTTCCTTTTACCTGATTCTGCTGCAGCTGAGGATCACAGCAAAATTTGCTGTTGTAAGGGTGTTTCTGCATTAGAATCAAAGGCTATTTGTCAAGGAAATATTACGCCAGATGCTTCGAAGCGAGGCGAAGCAACAGGGCCAAATTTGCACATTGACTACCACTATTTTTATAAAAGAAAGCTGTGGTATTGGTACATACTTGTACATATATGACGCGGTATGAGCGGCATTGATATGTATGTTCATTTAATTAACCGGACTCTGGGTATGAGCGCTGGACTCTGGCTTTCAACGAAGTTTAATCAAGCGGAGACTTTGAACAGATTTTTAGAATGAAACTGGAATGGAATTTTTTTGGTACAAAGAATTCGCTAGTATTTTTGATTAAAGTCTAGAGTCTTTCACATCGAAAATACACTATGTAGTTGGCAATGGATAAAGCTCTATGAAAAGTAAAGATTTTGTTGCTTTTCTGTAGCCATTGCAACAAACTCATTCGTTTCTGATTCATAATAATAAGTTAGTAACCGACTCGTATTATAATATTATAAAATGGACCAAATATAAAAATTAACAAAAGCCTCTTAAAAATTAAGGTTTAATTAAGGTTAAATATTAAGGCAAAGTGTGACTATTTAAAACCCGAAACGAATACTAATTATAACACATCTCAACTATAATCTAAAATTTTAACAAAAAAATAACCGATTTCAAATGAATTACATCCAATAGAAAAGGAATCATCGAAATCGATTGACGTGATATTGAGTTATTCGTCCATTTATCGCACATACTTAATGCAAATTTAAGACTTATATGCTTTTGACATGGATGCCATTGTCAGATCTCACTCAAATTTATGTGGGACCACACGAACAGCACCAGCCTTTGATTAAAACAAGAATCATCAAAATCGGTTCATCCAGTCCAAAGTTCTGAGGTAACAAACATATACAAAAAAAACAGTCGAATTGAGAACCTCCTCCTTTTTTTAAAGTCGGATAAAAATTATAAAGAGGAAAGTTTTGATGTTTTGTTTGTTTGTAATGGATGAACTCAAAAACTACTGGACCGAATTCAAAAATTCTTTCACCATTAGGATGCTGTATTGTTCCTGAGTAACTGGTTATATTTAAAAAAAAAACATTAGTGATCTATACGAAAACTGAAGAAAAGCGAGGGCGGTTACTAGTGTTTAATAAAACAATTTTATTTTCCTACTAAATGTCTATAGGAAAATTATCCTAGCTAGGGGATTCCCAGCTTGATCTGATTGTTTTATTTTTCGAACACCCTTGTAAAATTGTTTTTTTTTGTGCGTGTGGTTACGTAGGCAAAAAACTGTTACATTACTCCAGCCACGGAACGAAGATACGTAAGGTAAACAAACAGGGCCATCAAAACTCTTGCACTGTAAAACTACAAATCGTATTATATATATTATATTCATTTATAGTATATTTTTATAGTATATTCAGCTATATTTGTAGGACAAACTTCAATTTTAAATAGTACCGATTATTTTTATATCAGATTACACTCTAACCACTACCACAATTTATTGATTATTGTGTTTATACAAAGATACATAAAATATCCTTATCAGGAAGAGAGTTACAGCCCTACAAACATGCTGAATTCAGGTATTTAAAACATTTTAGTCTGATTTCACTAAATCTCTACAATCAGTCAGATAGGTATATGTATATGCATGTATTTCAGACAAAAGCAACTAACGTCCGAAATTAATAACCTATCTAGCGATAAAGAAATCTCTATCTTTTGCGAGGATAAACTCAAAAATTAACAGTGTGAAGGTCACAAACTGACCGCGCCCGGCGTTGCTCAGGCTAGGTTATCCTAGATTTACTATTTTGAAAACAATTTTACAAACTGTGAATGATGATACGTCGACGCGAGCCATTGGGCCATGGGCACTATGATAGAGGATATTGATAAAAAAAAATTTCGTATCGCGTTTTTTCTAAAACTATTTTTTTCTAAAATAAAAGTAGCCTAAGTTACTTCTTGTTACATCAGCTATCTGCCAGTGAAAGTCCTGTCAAAATCGGTCCAGCCATTTCAGAGATTAGTCGAAACAAATAGACAGACAGACAAAAATTGTAAAAAATGTTATTTTGGTATGTACCCAGTATACATCCAAATGCACTTAGTAAAAAGCGGTTATTTTAATATTACAAACAAACACTCCAATTTTATTTATTTGTATATGTAGATGTATAGTTGAATGATGACATACCATCCAGATGGTGGTAGCCAACCCATAGCTTATACATGTACGAGTAGATGGGCTTACTCCATAGAAATGTTCCATACAAAATTGTAGGTATCTCTTTTACCTATTTTGTTCTCATGATGCCTGAGTAATTTGAATTGCGGCTGAATAATTGTATTACGTAGAAACTGGGTAAACTTAACAAATAAATAGTCTACAGGTATGTATGTATATAGTCTTACATCGTACGAGAATTCTTGACAGCAATTCCGAGCGGGGTGGAAATGAAACATGCTAGGTTAAAGTCAGGTTTTCACGTCATCGCAGTCGCAGAAACGTTAATATTTTGTAACGTAGAATTATGGTAACGTGGAGAGATTCTATTCTATTTCTGTCCGTATAGTTTACAGAATCAAATCGAATATCGGATCACGAAGCACGTACGTAACACGTTTTCTAGATTGGTTCTGTGAATTGCTTTTTTTCGTATGTTGCACAAATGAAGAGATATAAAGGAAATATAATATATTTTATGATTTTAAAATACTATTTATAATTTTACTACTTATACTTGGAATTCTTTTAATCAACAGTTTTAGGGAACTTCCAGTTGGTAAATAATAACATTTTATGTTATTTATTTTATTGATTATTACCCTATTTTTAAACATACAATATCATTCATTATTACCTACTACTAACCCGTCCTGGATTTGTGAAACAGTTTCTTACACGGTAAACAAATGTTTGATCTAACAATGTGCCTTACATTAACTATATTTTCAGAAAGGGTTTTACTCTGTGGTTTTACTCAAATTATTTTTCCACATTTCATTTAGTTTTCCTCGTTTTACATTTATCGTAATAGCTGCAAAGAGCACATGACTTCTGTAGAAATATACTATTCTCTCAAAGCGCGGAAAATGTTGTGGTCCGTGAAATGTAACATTTAGAAAATTATCATATTTATCATTTTATGTAAGTTCAGAGCATTCAGCGCGATGCCAAAACATACAGTTCGCCAGATAATCATACCTACAGTTACATTAATTATAACCCATAATTATCCCTCTGCAGGCTCAGGTAGTATTCACAATGTCAGGGGTACTAGCCATAGTCCACCACGCTGGCCAAGTGCGGATTGGCAGACTTTACACGCCTTTGAAAACTTCAGACACAATAAAACTCAATACAAACACTCTTAGATGCGCAGGTTTCTTTACGATTATTTCCTTCACTGAATCAAGTTATAATGAACACAATAATACGCATATAATTTTTGAAAACTAAATAAACGAAAGGTTCGTCATCATAATTTTGAAACTCTTGACAATTTTATTTTCACCAAACAGCTAAAATTATAATTCGTTCTCGATCTCGATCGACTTCTGCTTTAAAATAAACCGCATCAAAATCGGTGCATTCGTTTTTCGCACATTTCTGTCACACATGTGGACACGCTTTTATGAAACTTCTTTTTGCATGGAGGGTAAAAAAAGGTACAGTAAATAAACTCTAGATAAACTTTATCTAATACTTATTTCAGACGCGTTTGATGGATACCGTTGATTGATGTCGATCGCACGTCGACTGTTTCACGAGTATCAATTTAGTATGAGTTAGTATCAAATTCAATTCGATTCCCAAATTGATCTTGTCGCGAGAACGCCCACGGCTTCACTCCAAGTCTCAGAGATTTTAATGAACAAGTTATTTGCAGAGACACTTCGTAGTGATTGATCGTAACTTTATAGGGCTATTTATACGGGGTATTATTAACAATTAAAAAAGCTTTGTAACTTACGTACCCTATGAATTACATAATGTTTAATTTGTGATTGTGAAGGATTGTTTTAAAATTATTGTGGCATGCTTAATTGATGTGACCCAATTTAGATTTGCGGTTGGATTAGTTATTAATAGATATGTGATGAGTTAGTTAAAAAAATGTGATCTGTTAATTGAGTGATTTAAATATCCTGATGTCTAGAGTATATCAGACACACGGATACGTAATACGAGGATAGATGTGATCAATCATAAAACAAGGCAAAAGAATTTGTTACAACATTGTATATTGAATAAATCAATCGCTCATAACCTAGTCGATAATGTATATCTTAAAAGATTGGCCAAGCAAGCCACAATAAGCGTGGCAGGAGGATGGATAGGTGACATAAAAAATCTCCAACATTTCTAAGCAGCAGTCAAGCTGTCGGTCCCGGTTGTTAGCGATATAGCAGTCATATTTACAGTATAGCAATGACAACTTACGCTTTCACCTTTGTGCACTAGAGCAGCGTGGCGGATTATGCTCTAATTCCCTCAGGAATAAGATGAGACCCAAGTCCTGGTGGAACTGTTAATGAGTTTAATCCAAGAGTGAGATTAGCTTAGCTCTAACTAGGTACACAGGAACAATAGATAAGTAGTAAGCTTAAAACTAAATCAATTATTGTGACGCGATAATGTCACAGGGAAAATAATTCACAACAGCAGCCATAGGATTTCTAAACTTACTATAAATATTATAAAGAGGAAAGTTTTGATATTTTGTGTGTTTGTAATGGATAAACTGAAAACTAGTGGACCGCTTTCAAACATTATTTCGCCAGTAGGATGCTCTATGGTTTACGAGCAACAGGGGCTATGTTTTATTAAAAAAAATGTGTTGTACATATTATGTACGCACGTAAAAATTTATACTTACCTCTTACGTATAATTAACTTTCTCGCGCACGCTAGCAACAACAAAACAACTCCTAGCGACTGCTATGCACCTAGTATCACGCACCTTCATCATGTCACTTTTTAGCTGTCGTATCGTAAAAATTTTACTCATAATTTTTTCCAAACGCCCCTTAAAGTATAACTTCAAAAATTGGGGTTCTATACGAAAACCAAAGCAAAGCGGGGGCATTTACTAGTTCTCTATAAAGTGGAACGCATCCTCATACATGCTCCGTGATCTGAGTTGAGGGGGACGCTTATTGATTCGTCAACACTTGTATTTGTGTACAGAAATAGACATGCAGTTACAGTGACGTCATCCGTGACACATCTGGATCGTTATAAATGAAGAATTATTTCCCTGAACACGTGTATTTTTTTAGAGTTCATACAGTAAGTGTTTCTACAGTCACACAGTCATATCAGGCTATTTTCACTAACATCACAGGTAATATGTACCAATATTGCTTATGTAATTGTAAGTATTGTTTACGTCTGTAAAGCTCTCAGAAGTAACGATTTTTTTCGATATCTTCATTAATCGTTGACAAATTTAATTATACAATACATTGTCCTTCCTGATGTATTACTCAATCTATTGGTGAAAATCGTTTCATAATTCATTCGGTAGCTTTTGAGTTTATTGCGAACAGGCAGGAGGGGCGGGGCGACTTAAAATTATCTTAACAAAAATAACGGTCCTAAATTAAGCTTAAAATTTGCTTCTTTATTACTTTTCAAACTTTTCGTACTAACAAAGAACAATGTCAAACTGCCATACATCGTTTTATTTCATTTTGAACTTAAGCGTGTTAAAATAAAAAAATAAAAAAAATCGCCGCTTTAATTTCTGAGCTTAGATATATGTATAAGAACTTTCAGCAGACACACCCCAGAACCAAAGTATTTTGAGATTGAATTCTTATAACCATTGAGTCATAGAGTAGAGGAGACTTACGGCTGCCTGTAATTTTTACCATACTATTTTTTTTTATTCTGACTTTTTTTTGATTGACAACCAGAAATGGAAATTTGACAAAACAGCGAAACGTAAGCCGTTTGAGTTTACACAACACAACAACAATGCCGGATATAATAATTATATATGTGATGTGATTACTAAACGTCAACGTCAATAATATGAAATGACCTAACATTTTTTACCGAATGAAAATGGACATTGTTGATATCATTGTTATTATAGTCAATGCATCACTTATTAATAAAATTATTTTACGCTGGGTAATACGGGTACGGGTATTAATTTTAAAATACGTAAAAAAATTGAATTGCTTCAGTATAACTGACGTTTAAAGACGCTACAAAAATAAAAAATAATTTTTGGGCATTGTTCTTTCAGTCATCATTTTTAATTTTATTTTCATTTTGCACGTGTAAACTGTGGAACAAACTACCTGCATCGGTGTTCCCTCTAAGCTATGACATGGGGTCCTTCAAGAAGCGGGTCTATCGTCATCTTCTTGGCCGGCAACGCGTTGGTGACGCCCCTGGTGTTGCTAATGTCCATGGGCGGCGGTGATCACTTACCATCAGGTGACCCGTCTGCTCGCTTGCCTGCTCAAAGCATTAAAAAAAAAATATTTTTTATGGAAATAGCCGGCAAACGAGCTAACGATCCACCTGATGGTAAGTGGCTATCGTCGCCCATGGACATCAGCAACACCAAAGGCATCACTGATGCATTGCCAGCCAAGGAAGAGAGAATTTAATATTATCTGAATTATAATTATTATCTGAATGTTATCGGAATTTAATATTATCTGAGCAAAGTCTAAGTCTAAGTTTGCTTTACAGATCTCAGAATATCCTTGCTTGAAGGTACTCGTAATTCCTGGATAAGTTCCTTTAATGAGAAGAACTTTAAATACGTTCGAACACAAGTAACGTGGTCTGGTAATTACTGTCTCTGAGTTACGATCTTGATGCAAACTTATTAACTCGTTCAGTCAAAGTTTTCGCTTGGCTAGGAATAGTTCCTTGTTTTAAATGTTGCTGATCAAATTAGAATATGACGGTGAATATCTCACTGAGAAAAAGCTAATTATATTGTTTGATGATGAAATCTAAATGTTAGACTAAAAAATTTTCTTCAGTAATTTAAATGTACTAGAGTAGAGAGTAGAGACCCTTAGGGCAACGTCATATCTTGTAAATAAAATAGGACAATTGATCGAAGCAAATGTAGTTCTGGTTTAGTATACTATGAATTAATTAATACATTAAGTGCCTTTAAAGACAGCAGATATATTCGTAAGTACATGCACTTTGGCAAAAAAATGAGTTTTACAATTACATTGTTCCGTTGGTAGGACATCCTTTTAAGTAAAAAAGTTTACCTGTGCCAGAATTTCCCGCTCTTCCGTACAAAATTTATACATAAACTCAGATTATTAAGTAATCTTCAACTTAAATTACCATAAAAATGTGTGTGTGCGAGCCGGTGTTTGTATGTGTGTGTGTGCGTGTGTGTCTGTGTGTGTGCGCGCGCGTGTGTGTGTGGTGTGTTGTGTGTGTAGAATAGATGACTAACACTAAACAATTTAATATATTATAATATGTATTATGTACTTGTGAGATACATTGTCTTTTCATGCGCTGGCCAAGTCAATCTATTTATTTCAAACAAAAGATTTTAAATATTGATATGGTTACTGTAGGATGTTGTTAGGTTAGCTAATTACGTAATAACTTAAGACAGAAGGTCCCTACTTAAGGGGACTGAATAAATTAACCGACTTGGTATTACATAGATCTCAAAAATTTTTACGGTAAAAGAACCGAGTTGCGAGACTTGGTTTTTTAAAATATTTTTTTATGTCAGTTATTCTTAGAAGAGAGATAATTATAATTATACAAAATTTCTTAATTCTACTAAATTATTCTACTTAATTTTTTATGAGAGGCAAATGGGAGCTTTGACCATGAAAGACTTTTTTCTAAGACGAAGAATACTCTCATGGCTTCAACTAGTTTATACACATAAAACATACTCGTTTAATCCGCACTGGACCAGCGTGGTGGAGTATGCCCCAGGCCTCTTCAGTTGGGGTTGAAATCATACGTGTTATAAAATCTGTGACCTTCTGGAATAATTAATACCTTTCACTTCCATCTTCAAAGGGTGAAATCAAACACATGTATCTGGGGGTGAAATAATGTTTAAATAGGTGTTGTGGTTTTGGAGATCACTTCCTACATAGTTGTGTTCACAGAATTCACACTTTCTTTGCACTATTAGTAAGATAAAACCAAGTCCTATGTACAAACAAGCGCTCATAGCCCTGCGGCTTGCGTCGATCCTAAGTGATCGACAAAGTTAAGCAACAGCGGGCGCGGTCGGTAGTTGGATGGGTGACCGCTAGTGGTAAAAAATTCTTGAGCGTTTCCGTGCTTCGGAGGCCACGTCAAGCCGTCGGTCCCGGTTGTTATCATATGATAACAGTCGTTAAGCCACGTCGGAGGCCCTCGGGCGGTTTGAAAACTACCGACACTCGGGTTGGCCACTAACCCCTCCACCAAGCCGCACTGGAGCAGCGTGGTGGAGTATGCTCTAGGCCTCCTCAAGAGGAGAGACCCGTGGCCCAGTAGTAGGCTTAATGGGTTGAAGCCATGTACAAACATGTAGCGTAATTTTTATGTCCTCTTAACAAAAAATTCAACCATTCAAAAAGTCCAACTTTGTGACATGTTTGCATATTAACGGTACTTCGGCATACTTACTTCATGGCTTATTACCTTATTATTAATGCGAGTAAATTGACTGGCGAGACCATCAATTCGGGACGATGACATGTTATGAAAGATTAAGTTTGTTACGAAAAATAACTGTTGTATAATTCACAGATGTTTTAATAATACTGTTATGAATTATCCAGGAATTTGTGGTTACTACAGGGTACACTGCCTCGTATTTGTAGAGGACTGGTGTATTCCAACAGGTTGTTTCTATGTGGTTTGAGGGAAACGTTGATGCCTCAGAGCCGATTTCGGCTACAGCGATGCTTCGGGACTCTGTCTAAGTCTGAGTGAGAGGGCTCAGATGGTCAGCTCTCTGGTGGGCTCTCCAGTGACTTATGTATCCTATTTTGGCCTTGAATTTACGACTGCAATAGATACACGTGAGCACACCATTACTATAATTATAAGGGATAGCAGCAGGTGGACGGAGCTTGATTTCGTCTCGCTTCCGATCTAAATCAGATCTACGGTCTTGTTCAAAATCGCGGACTTTATCGTGAACGAGGCTCCTCCATTCTGTGCGTCGAACCGCCATGTCCTCCCATTGCGTGTGGTCTATGCTGGATCTTTTAAGGTGTCTCTTAAGGACATCCTTATATCTTAAGAACTGGCCACCGGACTTACGCTTGCCATACTGAAGCTCAGAGTAAAAGATCCGCTTAGCCAACCGTTCTTCCGGCATCCGCAGCACATGCCCGCACCACCGCAATTGCCGCTTAATGAGGTACGCCTCAATGCCATCGATATGAGCTCTTCGTAGCACTTCAGTATTACGCACTTTATCAGACCACTTGATCTTCATGATGTTTCTCAAGGATCTAAGATGGAATCGGTCCAGCGTGCGGATATGACGGCGGTGCAGACACCACGTTTCAGCTGAATATAGGAGGCTTGGTAATACAATAGACGTATATACCGATATTTTCGTAGCCAGCTTCAAGTCATGAGAGCAGAAGACCTTGGCATTAAGCTTACCGAATGCTGCAGCAGCAGCACTAATTCTGCTATTTATCTCAGAGTCAAGGTCACACTTAGAATTTATAGTGCTCCCCAGATATCGAAAGCTACCAACTTGCTTCAGCGTACTATCATCAAGCTTTATGACCAGATCTTTGTGGTCTGATGTGTCCATGGACATTACTTCTGTCTTTTCAACGCTTACTTTTAAGCCGTACTTGCAACAGAAAATGCTGAGAACAGAAACAAGACGCTGCAAGCCATCTGGGGAATCTGCTACGAAGCACAAATCATCTGCGTACATGATATCTGTTATCATTGCGTACGATACCTTTGTACGCGCCTTGAGCCTGGCCAAATTAAAAAGCTTTCCGTCTGTCCGAAAACGAATGCTGACACCCTCATTCACAGTTTGTAAAACTTCGCGTACTACTACTGCGAAATACAAAGCGAACATTGTAGGTGCCAGCACACATCCTTGCTTTACTCCACATGTAACGGAAAAGGAGTCTGATTGTTCTCCGTCAACTGCGATACAACACTTCATGTTGTCATGCAGGAGGCTCAATAGTCTCACAAACTTCTGTGTACAACCCAGTTTTTCCAGCACCAACCATAGAGCTGCCCTAGGTACGCTGTCAAAGGCCTTTTCAAGGTCCACGAAGCAGAGATATATTAGGTGGCCTTGCTCTCTGCTCTTCTCCTGCAATTGTCGGATGGAGAAAATTGCTTCACATGTACCACGGTCGGGCCGGAAACCAAATTGCGTTTCTGGTAGCAAGTTCTCAGACAGAGGCTTTAGGCGGTTCAATAGTAGTCTGGCAAAGATTTTTCCAGGAGCTGACAGCAGTGAAATGCCACGGTACGAGTTGCAGTTTGAGCGATCTCCTTTATTCTTATAGAGCGGAATGATCACTGATGTCTCAAATTCAGCAGGAACCTGTTCTTCTTCCCACATACGAACAAATAATTTCCAAATAGACTTCTGCAGCTCATCACCGCAGCACTTAAGGAGCTCACCTGGTATAAAATCCGTACCAACCGCTCGGTTGTTCTTTTGTTGATTGATAGCAGTGACGACCTCAGTCAGTGTCAGTGGTTCATCCAACTTGAAAAATGCTGGTAGATCAGGCAGCAAGAGGATATGTTGCATATCTACTCCACGGTCAACATTAAGAAGGACGCTAAAGTGCTCAGCCCATCTCTTTAGTACCTCGTTTTTGTCTGTAAGAAGGTCACCATTACTTGCTTTTAGTGGCACCTTAACATGAGAGGTAGGACCTATCAGTTTACGAACATTATAGTAGAATTCCCCAAGTTGATTTGTGTCGGAGAGCCACTGCATATATCGAGCTTTGTCCTGCCACCACCTATCCTTAGTTTCCCGGCAAAGCTTTCGGAGTTCTGCACCATTCGCTTTGATTTCTGAAGCCACTACTCTCTGCTGCCTGCCCCCTTGTTGACGTAACAGTGAACGATGCTTCTTAATGGCAGCAGACAGAATTTCGTCGTTGTCATCGAACCAGTCAACGTGCTTATAGACTTTCTTACCTAAGGTGTCTACAGCGGTAACTAAAAGATGCCTTGAGAGCGTTTGCCAATCATTACATATGTTACCTGTCTCAAAGCACGGGGGCGACAACTCAAGGGCATGTTCGAATTTTTTCCTCACCTCGTTATCTTTTAGTTTATCTAGATTTAAATATGCAGGCTTGACACTACGTGATCGTCGAGGGGGTCGGAGGCGGAGTTTCAATTTAGTGATAACAAGACGATGGTCACTCCAGCAGTCTGCGCCACGCATGACACGCGTGACTTGAACCTGAGAGATGTCACGTTGCCTAACGATAGCATAATCTATTAGATGCCAGTGTTTTGACCTCGGATGCATCCAAGTCGTTTTGTGCTTAGCTGCCAATCGAAACATAGTATTGGTGACAGATAGGTCGAATTGCGCACAAAAACTGAGTAGCAGCTGCCCGTTACTGTTCATATTACCAAGGCCGTGCATACCCAAGATCTTAGGCCAGGCCATATAGTCCCGACCTACTCTAGCATTAAAGTCCCCCAGTATTAGTATTTGTTCTCTGGGGTGGATCTTTCCAACGCAACTTGTCAGGTCCTCATAAAACTTGTCTTTGATGTCGTCAGACTTGTCTAATGTCGGGGCGTATACGCTGATGACATTTAGGTAGTTGTCGTTAGCCAAATGAAGGCGCAGTGTAGTCATGCGATCGGATATATGTATGGGATACTCATGCAGACACTTTACTATGGTGTTTTTGATAGCGAATCCAACGCCTGACCTTCTAGGTTCAGATGAGGGTGTACCTTTCCAAAAGAATGTGTAGCCACCTCCACGCTCTACAAGCTCCCCTTCGTCAGCGAGATGCGTTTCACTAAGAGCGGCCACATCAATGTTATAGCGACAGAGCTCTCGGGCCACGATGGCCGTCTTTCGTTCCGGACAGGTGCTATGTTCACTATCAATTAGTGTACGCACGTTCCACGCGCCAAAAGTCATAGCAGTTGTTACTAATCTGTGCTTTCGTTGATAGCGTCGACCGCGATTTGATAGATGTGGAGGCAGCCGCGGTTACTACCTTCCTTTTAATGAGGGGGTGAGCATTTGTTTAGAGCACCTTTTCTAGCTCCCTCCCCGGCGGAGCGGGGAAAGCAGTGCCTCCCTAAACAGGGCTGCTTTGTCACCCTGGGTGCTGCCGAACCCACACTGTCACCCCAAGTGCAGTGTGGAAGCGACCACGATGTTTCTACCACACCCCCAGGGTCGCCTGTGTGCAAGAATCAGACAAAACCCAGCACACATCATACCGAGCCTTTCTACCTCATCCCATCGCCACAGGGCTTGCATTATCGGAGTCCAAAATTCGGAAGCAGTCAGGTGCGCAGGAGATATTAAGGTGCATAAGCGTTCGCGCAAAGCACAGATGCACACACTCGTCTTCACTTCTCTGGGTCCAGTGGAACGGAAACCGCTACGACTGGAGAGAAGATCGGATGATGTTTCTGGCCGACGGTTTCTAATGCCCTCTACCGTCGCCCTAGGCCTTCCACATTGCCTTGCTGTCTCGCTGAGTCCGCCAAACCCCATGCATATCTGCGTTGGGTTGCCATCCTCACCGAGACAGACTTTATGCACTACATGGGAGGTGACCATGATAAGCCCTTCACCGAAGTGTCAAGCCCCCTCTTCCAGGTTTAGCCCGCGAGCCGACGCGGTTTGCCGGGGTGTGGCCGCTGCGTGCACTACAGCTTCTTGGAGCCACTGGAGAGAGTTTGCAGTTCATCAACGAATTTAACAAATCCTTGCCGCTTACAGAGAGTAAGCCAGCTGGCATGGGATAGACGCTGTTAATCTGCTACACCCCGAGGGAAACGTTAGTGGCTAACCGAAGGGCCTATAAAGGCGAGAGATGTACGAGTATAAAGGCGTACGTAGGCTCTGGTCAGGCTTAAAATTATCAGAATAAAAAAGCAATAACCCATAATTATCCCACTGCTGGGCTCGGGATCTCTTGTCACAATGTGAGGGGTATAGGCCATAGTCTACCACGCTGGCCGGCTGGCACTTCACACACCTTTGAGAACATTATGGAGAACTCTCAGGTGTGCAGGTTTCTACACGATGTTTTCCTTCACCGAAGCAAGTTATAATTAACTTGAAATACGCACATAATATTTGAAAATTAGAGGTGCGTGCCAGGATTTGAACTTGAGTCCCTGCTTCGGGACACAAATGTTATAACCGCTAGGCTATCACTGCTTTAATCAGAATAAAAATAATGGTCCCAAATCAACTTTTTTTATTATTAACAAAGTCATCTCGATTGACTGGTCTGGGCAGTCAATTAGTGTAAATACGGTTTATAGATTATAAGACGTGTCCGAAATACAGATATTTCGATTTCTCCCAAATGCAGCTTAGATAGTTAAGGATTGGCGAAGAGATTCAATGCATGCCAAAGCAGGATAATTTTTAACCGACTTCAAAAAAGGAGGAGGTATTCAATTCGACTATATTTTTTTAAGTTTGTTACCTCAGAACTACTCCAGTGTACCGATTTTGATGATTCTTTTTTTAATCGAAAACTGGTGCCCACTTAGATCGAGATCTGACGAGTAGCTTTTGAGTTGTCAGCTGCCAGAATACACTAACTGCAACTGTTGTCTTCTATTGTCTTAACAACAATCGACAACAATAATAATAAATCAAATAGCTTCACTAACTTATTCGATACCCTAATAAGCCATTAGCAGTCAACCGTCTACCGATCGCGCCCGAAGTTAATTAACATAGCTCTCATCGCTTTTACGCTCTATCTCCCTAAATTTCAACACAAACCTTCGGCCTATAAACAATATAATGTCTCAATAATAATCATTGATAATACCAGTTCAGAACTTTTGCCATAATACGAATAAAGGAATCAAAAAGCCATGTCGTAACCAGCGCGAGCTTATTCATTTGCAGGGTATCTATTCGATGTCTGATTCGATGATTGCAAAGCGGCATGTTGCAAAAACTATGCAAAGAACTTCATTGTATTTCAAACCCTATTTTCCATGACATAAAGTTTAATATGACGTATACTTCAAGCGTTAATCATTCGCTAGCAATTGGGATGCATGCCGATTTGAATTTTATTAATTTTACATAAAGTTCAATGCATAGTGTCCAGATTTGCAGGACAACGAATACGTATAAGAATTCGTAGCATGTCCGATTAGTCACTGATCGAAGATGCGTTCGACCATAGAGCCGATGATGTGAACGACCGACGCTCGGCTAAAATGAAGGCCGATGCAATCGAAGGGCATTCTATTGGAACGCTAGATGATGGAAAATATACAAAATTTACAAGATAATTTAGAATTAATAATTTTTGACGTGTACATTATGTGTAGCCTATAGGCAGCTTTGTTCGTCTTTTAAACCTACCTCTTTTACGGGGTAGTATCTTGATGATCAACGAATAAGAAAATAGCATCAAATTTTTTTCTGCACGTAGCCGCTAAATGTACTGGTGAGCCACCAGATGTCAGCACTTATACGTTAGTACAGTAAAAAAATTACTTCCTTTATTAATAGCATACAACAATGTGCACGTTTTTGTTTATCACATAAATATTTGCGCTGTCCGGGAATCGACTCTTGGTCCTTCCAATCTTTGTACAGGTGTTATTGTCAGGGCAGTATATTTTAATAAGATAATAAAAAGAATGACAGTAATGAACAAGATGGCTTATAGCATCAACATATTATATTATTGTATTATAAAAAGACGGTGACATTGGGCGCAAGCTGTACAGTAAAGTAATTTAATTTCCATTTCTGACTAGCCACTTACATTTAAGAGAGTCTAAGGAGAGGGGCATAAAATTAAATAATATAATGCACGTGCCACACTAGCTACCATGGCTGAATGAATGCCGTGCGTTTGCATAGAATTCTTAATTTAAATGTATCGTTCAAGAATAATTCTTCCACAAGTTATGTATAATATCACCTATGTATAATATCACTTCCCGCCTACCTTATTTTAAAAGAAGATATCATTGAAAAAAAAAAATCTGTCTGGTGACAAACCAGTTAAGCTTAGACGAATCCTGTATCAAAAGTAAATAAACCTTCTAAAATAATAACCGACTTCAAAATTAGGGATGACTCTAAAATACTCGTCAGATCTAACTCAAACTTAAACGAGACCACAAGACAAGCACCAGCTTTCGAATATAAAAAGAATCATTAAAATCCGTACATCCAGTAAAAAGTAATGAGAGAAACACATAAAAAATACAGTGAAATTGAGAACATCCTCTTTGTTTTGAACTTGGTTAAAAAAGGCCGCACTCCGACGGGTTTTCTAAAATATTCCAATATTTTAAGGATTTTGCTTATCGAGGCCCCTGCAGACCGCGACGGGGGCCCTGTTCCATTGATACGCCTAATGGTCGTAGCACACATATCAACTCGTAAACGGAACGTAAACGTATCAACTCTTGCATGTCAGTATTCTTTGTATGAAACTCCCTACTGTAAAGCACACTTATCGGATTCGTAACGTAATCGCCTCGCCTCGAGACAAGCTCACGAACCGCGGTACGGTGCGTTGACGACTTGCCGTACCCGCGCTTACGTCTCACCGTACGCTATCCTTCGACTTTCCGTTTCCTCGTGCACGCCCCGCGCCGCGGCGCCGCGGCTACCGCTGCGTCGCGCGTCGGCGAACTGCTGTCATTCGAGCCGTAAGCGCGGCGGGTTATTCCCATTTGTCCCCACCTCGTTTGTCACCACTGGTGACAAATGGGAATTTTTTTCCCATTTGTCCCCACTGGTGACAAATGGGAACAAAATCCTTCCCATTTGTCCCCACTGGTGACAAATGGGAATAAAATCCTTCCCATTTGTCCCCACTGGTGACAAATGGGAATAAAATCCTTCCCATTTGTCCCACTATATAGACCACCAATAAATTGATACGCCCGCAGTAGTGGCGGTGCTAGAGCTTAATATATAGCGATGCGAATGTTTTTTTCGCGAATTATGATATAGTGATTATTTAATGCAAATTTAACTTGGAAAACATATATTTTTAATTCGTCGCGTATGTTTTTTTTGTTTGTATGTTCACCGATTACTCTAAGACGGTTCTACCGATTTGGATGTTTTATACGGTATTGAATAGAAAATTGCTTCAAGGAATGGGACCAATTACACGTTACTTAAAACTATATTTTTATTTATTATATTATTATTTTTATCAAATATTAGTGCCTTAAAGTCTATAAGCAATGAAACAAAGTCATATTTCCGAACACTTTTTTACACATTATGTACTCAACGATTAATTAACAATAATTTACTTATTCTCTATGAAAAATCAACAATCAAGTTACAACAAACTTACAAATACACAATATCTTTTATATAAAATTCTCATGTCACAATGTTAGTTACCATACTCCTCTGAAACGGCTTCACCGACTTTTATGAAATTTTATATGCATATTCAGTAGGTCTGAGAATCGGCTACTATCTATTTTTCATACCCCTAAGTGATAAGGGTTGTCCACCCCTAACATTTTTTTTAGTTTTTGGACAAAAAAATTATTTTTTTTAAATGTGGCATTAAAAATACAAACAACTCAAAATTTTCACCCTTCTTCTAGTTTTTAATAGTCATTTTAGTAATTTAAACATTTTTCATCCCGCTCGATAACTGTTCAAATGTTAGGCGATACGAAGTTCGCCCGGTCAGCTGGTATATTATATAAACTATTGTTATTTATTATATTATTTTTATCAATGATTAGTGCCTTAAAGTGTACAGGCAATAACCTACTGTCATATTTTCAAACATTTAACACTTTACTCAACGATTAATTAAAAATTAAATAAATTGGGTAAGAAAAATAGATAGTAGCTGATTCTCAGACCTAATGAATATGCATACAAAATTTCATAAAAATCGGTCAAGCCATTTCGGAGGACCATGGTAAGTACCATTGTGACACGAGAATTTTATTATAGTTATAAGAAATATTGTGTATTATTAGTAAGTTTGTTGTAAGTTAATTGTTGATTTTTCATAGAGAATAACTAAATTATTGTTAATTAATCGTTGAGTAATGTGTAAAAAAGTGTTCAGAAATATGACATTGTGTCATTGCTTATATACTTTGAGGCGCTAATATTTGATATAAATAATATAATAAATAAAAATATAGTTTTAAGTAACGTGTAGTTGGTCCCATTCTTTGAAGCAATTTTCTATTCAATACCGTTTAAAACATCCAAATCGGTAGAACCGTCTTAGAGTAATCGATGAACATACAAAGAAAAAAAAACATACGCGACGAATTGATAACCTCCTCCTTTTTTGTAGTCGGTTAAAAATATATTATGTTTTCCGAGTTAAATTTGCATTAAATAATCACTATATCATCTGTTTATCATAATTCGCGAAAAAAACATTCGCATCGCTATATATTAAGCTCTAGCACCGCCACTACTGCGGGCGTATCAATTTATTGGTGGTCTATATAGTGGGACAAATGGGAAGGATTTTATTCCCATTTGTCACCAGTGGGGACAAATGGGAAGGATTTTATTCCCATTTGTCACCAGTGGGGACAAATGGGAAGGATTTTGTTCCCATTTGTCACCAGTGGGGACAAATGGGAAAAAAATTCCCATTTGTCACCAGTGGTGACAAACGAGGTGGGGACAAATGGGAATAACCCAGCGCGGCGTCGCCTAGCCGTAGCCGAGTGGATTTGGAGCTGTTGGTCGGTTGGTAACGCGCTTACGTTAGGTTGACGGCGAGGCGATCCGGTGACGATCCCTTTCCGAGTTGATATGTGTGCTACGACCATTATACGGCGATAGATACGCCGCTGCATCTGACTATAAATGGTTATCACGACAATAATAGCGGTAGAAACATCACCGACGCCTTACCAGCAAAAAACCAAAATATGTGTGGACTAAAGTAATATGAGGTCCTTATATTAATTTAATAACATACGCGTATACTGTCTCAAAGCATTCAATACAAGTAACGTTCCAATCACTGGTATTTGTGTTTCGCTGAAAATAGAGTTCTCAAAGGAACTCCGGGACCTTTGAGTCTTGAATCTCGGTTTTCGATGCTTATTTCTATTGTTAGAATTTCACTGTACCGGTTCAGTGAACTACAAGCATCTCATTAACTGATTTTATAATAATGGTAAAGATAAACATTAAAACTTTGTATATTAATACGTGAAGCAAAAAAATGGTTGTCTGTAAAGTCGGTTTACGGAGGGTAGTTTAACGTGACAATGTCATGACAAAACATTGATGAAGTGGTGCTCGAATATAATATTATCTCTGGAAATTAACTTATAATTAGAAACTTTTATCTTTATACTACAACGCCATCTAGAACTCCTGAACTAAACTATTTTTCAGCAAGTTCCTTTCTGACTTAATTGTGTATATAGTTTTGTTCATAGATGGCGCTTTCTCCATTGTTCGCTCGCTCGTGGAACGTGACAGATGAGTCATGGTTTATCGTGCGTGCACCCAGCATCGATTTAATAGACGTTATCACGTCAAAAATTTATAGAAGGAGTAGTGGAGGTACTTGGAGTAGGAGTACACAAAAATAATATTTTTATATACCCTAATATGCATTATAAACACATAATATTAGTAAAAAAATTGATTTATTGTTTAACACTTCAACATTTTTTAATTAATATAAAACATATTAGATGGACATGTATTGCTGCCGCACTCAGAGTTAACGGTTACTTAAATCGCTTGGGGCTTACCATGAACTCTATTAGCCGATAATTAAACTGTCCTGCAATATCTAGCTAAAACACAGGCCAGCCAGCGATCATGTGACCGTCAGGACAGCGGTCATAAAATGCTCTTCTGCCCTGCAATAAGTGTAATATGAAGCGATTGTTGACGTATTGACCTCGAAAAGTGGCCTATGTTAACGTCAAAATATTACAGTCTACCGAAAGTAACTTTTATTGTCCTGTTTCGTTTATTATTTTTTATGCAATAAGTTAATGTTATAGAACTGTATGAATATAACATTATTCAAGCAGTCGCACTTTTGTTGTAACCCATTGTGAATTTACAATTTCCCATAAAATTTCAAGTTGCTCATAGTAAAAAATAACTCGACCTGATGCACCCATGGCGAATTTCAGAATAAGAATGCTTGAATGCACCACCATCACAAAATAAATGTCTTTCATTTGCTTTGAAAGTACGTAAAAAAATCTAAATTACACATATTATGCATTTTCAATTATCGCTCCTAAATCACACATTTTATTACTACGTCACTGTGTCAAGCACAAAATATGTAGGCACCACAAAATATGTAGCGATTATTTTTTGGTAATCTTAGAAAACGAAAAGTCTTAGTAGAGTTCATGGTAAGGCATAATCACAATACAAATTATGTACTAAGGAGCAACTTAAGTAACCGTTAAGTGACTCTGAGTGTGGCAATTAATGGTTAATATTAAAACGTCACTAACTGACCTTTTTAATAAAAATCATTTCTTCGGCCCTTACTGTTCCTTTTTCCTGTTTCCGAACGCTTTTCCGTGTTCTTCGATTTCTACAAACGCAATTAGATATTTCCGGGACGAGAAATGTAATAATTGCGACCGTCTCATCTTTCATTAACTAGTAATTTAGCAATCTATTCTGATTCACGTTCTAGTTCAATCTGTAAACCGATTTTTAAAAAAGAAAAAGTTCTCAATCCAACTGTATTTGTTTTGTTTTTTTTGTGTGTGTGCGCATAACTTTTTAATGGTAGTACCAATATTGAATGATTCTTTTTGTATTCGAAAGCTGGTGCTTGTCCTGTGGGCACGGTAATGTACGCAATATAAACAGTATTCTGTAGTAAAATGCCTAGATTCATAATTAAATAAGTCGATGAATAAATAAAATGGTTGATTAATTATTAAGTAACGTTTGTAGAGGTTGGACATCGAATAGTTGTACGTTTTTTGTTTACCTTAACCAACAACATTGAGTTATTATTTTAAGAGATTCTGACATTGTTATGAATGAGTTATATGATTATTATTTTAATGCACTTGTATAATTATTATTTTTATGGATTTTAATGATGAATATTTTATTTAAGGATTGCTGACTGAATGTACCTACTTTATTTTTATTTTTTTAAAATTGTAATGTAAATTTAGATATAATTAGGCACACTAACGAATTGGGGATGCCTGTAATGTTAGTTAAGCCTATGAATTAAATAAATAAAATAAATTAAATTAAACAAGAAGAACTTACCCTGCGGCCTGCCCTAAGTCTAATGCCATGGGGCATTAGGCCCTAAGGCTCAGAGTCACTAATGGTTACTTAAATCGCTCCTTAGTACAGAATTTGTATGGTGATTCTTTACTAAGGAGCGATTAAAGTAACTTAATATAATAATTTTTATGCCGCCCGAGGGCCTCCGACATGGTTATCTTATGATACAACCGGAACCAAATTCAACGGCTTTCCATGCCCTCCGAAGCACGGAAACGCTAAAAAAATTTTTGCCACCAGCGCTGCAGCAGTCAGCCGTCCAACTACCGACCGTGCCAGCCGTTGCTTAACTTTGTCGATCACACAGAATCGATACAAGCCGCTGCAGCGCTGGGCTACGAGCACTTCACAACCCAACGGACTATGAGCGCTTTATAACCATATATATATAGTTATATATTAATAAAAATTTAGATATTTACTGAACATAAAAGTGCTCTTATTATCCCCAAAAACGCGAACAAAGCCGTGGGCAAAGCGCTAATGTCACTATCCTGCTACCTAGTTCAAAATAATATTATTATTTATCCTACGACCTTTAACAGTATTGGTTATCACTAACGCAAATAGCCACGAGCTGATGGCAAAACAACGGTTGACTGATGAATACAAATACATATTTGTCGGGATTGATGTAATCACAGAACATCTAATTACTAATTAGATGTTATTAATACTAGATGTCCTGTGGACGTAATAGTGCGAAATTTTCAGCAACCAATATGGTATTCAGCTTTTAGCTTTGACTTTGAACGCAAAAGACATAATAGTCTTTAAAATCAATCCAAGCATCGAATTGCATTCATTGGTCTATGCCGGTTGATTGATGAATACAAATATTGGTCGGGATTGACGTAATAGTGCGACATTTCCAGCAACCAGGAGGGTATTCAGCTTTTAGCTTTGACTTTGAACGCAAAAGACATAACAGTCTTTGAAATCAATCCAAGCATCGAATTGCATTCATTGGTCTATGCCGGTTGATTGATGAATACAAAATTTGGTCGGGATTGACGTAATAGTGCGACATTTCCAGCAACCAATAAGGTATTCAGCTTTTAGCTTTGACTTTGAACACAGAAGACAAAATAGTCTTTGAAATCAATACAAGCATCGAATTGCATTCATTGGTCTATATCTGGCGTAGCTTTGATCACCATATTGTAGATCACCATAGGGTATGGTCATGATACGGGCCGGATCGAGATGGTTTTAGCTATGTTTAGTGTAAATGAACATTCGGGGGTTTTTTATAAGATTTGTTTATTTAGTTATTAGGCTACTTGGACTGTCCATATTTTTTTAGATGCAAAAATAAGATCAGGAATTGACATGTTTCAAGTTAGAACCAGATTGCATGAGCATATATATTGAAAATATTATAAGTAAAGATATAATTAAACTAGCACTTATAAATAGCAAGAATTTCTTTTTCAATATTAGCTACAACAAGATACCAGTTATGTCCTGGCTCACGCTTGCTACTTAACCTTTGGAACTAGAAACACTAAAGAATTAAAAGAATTTTCCACTATGGGTAATTGGGTAATAAGGCATAGATTTTCCAAAGTGAAGCGTGATCAGTTACTAGGATAAATTGAATAAAATCTGTCTAAAACAATGCCGATATGCATTCGCCTTTACCGCCGTAACGATTATCTTAGAGCACTTAGTAAAGGCAAAAGAAGGACTAATTTTGACCGCAAGCTCGTTGAATGACGAATGGCCTGGGTATCTTAATCTTCTTCTTGTCTGGGATATCTTTTCTTTCTTTCTTGTATAAAATTACATGTTTTATTTTTATCTTATTAACGGCCTATCCTACTACTGGATGGATAGTAACGGTACTTTTTAAACGACCCAGCAGTAAATAAATATATGGCTTCTAATTTTATCTTCTTTTCATATTTGAACTCAGGTAATATTTATTTTGATCATCTTCCTATTTCCGTTTCAGAAGAAATAAAAAGAATAAATAGTAAAATAAATAATAAAAGGTATAAATAGTGCAAAACTCGATTAAATATATCTCCAATTATATAAATTGGTTGAATCGCAGAGACACTGTTTTATTCATGTCTGTTTTTGTATCGTTTTTGCAACTTTTAGGAGGTTTAGGAGTCCTTAGGAGAATGAGTACGAGTACTATACATTTACCGAGTTTGTGCTGTCAACATCTTGGCCTACTTCTCCTTCATATTCCACTTTATGTGAGATAATTTAGCTGTGAAAATTATTATTTGTTACGCCTCTGACACACTTCATATTATGGTAGTTTGGCAAGGATTTTTAGTAGGTAGAAATGTCACTCAAAATTGAATATTCTCCAAGAAATCCTAATCCTTTTCTTACCAGATCAATTGGCCATGCCATTACTATGATTAAGAGAACATTTTATAGGGCACCACGACTTTGCATCTGTGACAGGTAAATTCAATTATTATCCTCCGGTTATTGGAATTTCCATGCATGGTCTAACCTTATTAATGCCATTTAACAAGGAAGCACTCAGGCACTTACTTGATAATAATGTGATTTTGAAAGGCGAATGATATTTTCCAGTAGTGGAAACTAGGATAAAAACTGGAACAAAGAAAAAACTGGCCAAGTGCAAGTCGGACTCGCGCACGAAGGGTTCCGTAGCATTATACATATATTGTCTTTAGTATTTAATGTTATAGCGGCAATAGAAATACATCATGTGTGAAAATTTCAACTGTCTAGCTATCACGATTCATGAGATACAGCCTGCTCACTGCTGACAGACAGACAGTGGAATCTTAGTAATAGGTTTTTACCCTTTTGGTACGCAACCCTAAAAATATAATTCATACAAAATTATTTTTAATGTTATTTATTTTAAAGGGTAATAATAATATCAGTATTTTATCGCTTGGCTTCTCATTTTATTATGCGTAGCGGGATAGACCCACTACAGGTACTATACAGTGTACACATAGGCATCACTTTTAGAAATACAACAAACACCAAATATAACCCAAATCTCACTACAATACAACTAAAATAAAAAAAACAAAAAACCTTACCTAATTTTTACACAAAAAATCAAATGAATCCATTTAGGCACGTTGTAATTCTGTTTCATTGCAAGACTACTTTGAGAACAGTTTATCCCGTAAGTATCAAAATGAAATCCAGAAAGATAATTAAAGTAGTTAAGAAACAATTTATCTTCGTCTTAGCTATACCTATATATAACACGCGGATACAAGACTGATAACCGCTTTGAGAGTTAAGAAGCTTAGGGAAGATACATTGTCTATCGGAATACATTGTCTTGGCAAATTCAGTTATCAGTTTCAAGTAAGCACTCTGTATACCAAAATATAGATGATGCCGAGGAATTATCAGAGAGGCACAAAATAGCGTCTCATCGCTGACAAAAATCCTCATGTACTGTGATAGGTTACATATATTTTGTACCCGAACTATAACAAGTTTAATTTGCTATCTTTATATTTTTATTTTTTTAATTTTTCAAAACATAAATATTCAAAACAATATTTTTATCATAACTAAACGTCTTTTATTCAGTCAGTTATTTTTGAATAGACGGAAAGTCCGTCAGTTATTTTTGAACTGACGGAAAGTCCGTCAGTTAAAATATTGTTTTAAATATGTTTTGAAAAATTTAAAAAAATAGCATTAATCCTCTCTGTATGAGTTTTTCATCTCTACGGCGACATTTCTAAGGACACTGATAAGTTCTTCGAAAATACATTTTGATAAAATTGTTTTTAATTGTTTCTTGTTAACTTTAGTTTTATAATAAATCGAATAATAAAAAAGGATGGTCAAGCACAAAGTACATAAACACTACGTTTTCCTATCGCTATTCACATGTCATATCACCCTCTGTTCGTTCACGTTGTATATAAACACACCGGCTTATTTAGCGGAACACAAAAAAGGTCTCTAATTAAAAAAAAATTATGGTTTTATTTTAAAATCTACTTACTACACTTCTTAAGTTTCATTTGTTTTACTTAAAATGAAATCACATTAAGAACAGATTTTGCGAGTAAAGGCTATTTGTGAAAAATGGTACATTTTTGAACTTTTCATGTAACCGGAAAAGTGAAAATTAATATTAAAATAACAATTAATTAAATTAGAAAAAGGGTGATTAATATCGCGTATTTTCTCCACGTGCTCTTATTAAAGTTTCTACCCGTCTAGGCATACTGAGAATGATGTTATCGATGGTCTCCTGGGATAGTCTCCGCTATTCCTCAACTACGGCGATTCGCAGTTCACCCACGTTGGCAGGAGCTGGAATTCTGGACTTAACTGCAAGTCCCAAACGTGCTCTATTGGGTTCATATCCGGTGATCTCGCCGTCCACTCCATAACAGTGATATTCATATCATTAAGATAAGCTACGGTTACCCGAGCGGTATGCGGCCGAGCATTATCCTGCATAAAAACAAAATCGTCACCGATATATGGGGCAAACGGTACGACATTTTCTTCTAAAACTTCTCTGATATAGCTGTCTGCAGTCAGACTCCCTCTGTCAATTACTACCAAGTCTGTGCGAGCTCCCAAACAAATGCCCGCCCAAACCATTATTGATCCACCACCGTATGCAACTGTAGTTTCAAAATTTGTCTGAACGTATCGTTCTCCTTTGCGTCTGTATATTCTTTGCCTACCGTCAATTTGATTTAAGAGAATTCTGCACTCATCACTAAACAATACCTTACTCCAATGGTCCGCGTTCCAAAGTCTATGTTCCTGAGCAAAAGTTAACCTGTTTTTACGATAATTTACCTCGAGCCTTGGAGCCTTGGCGGGCACAAATGAACCCAAACCAGCTTCTTCGAACCTTCTTCGTACCGTACGCTCACTTACGGTTACACCCCGCACTGCTTCTAACGCATGTCGGGCTTGGACGGCCGTCAAACGGGGGTTCCTACGTACACGAAGCCGAATGAAACGATCATCCCTACTCGAAGTGCGTCTTTTTCTGCCTTGTCCTGCTCTTCTCACATAAGTACCGGTCTCCCTGAACCTTTGGATACTGCGATGGATCGTTGAAACTGGTCGACGAAGATCTCTGGATATCACTCAGTAGGTTTGCCCATTTCTTCGCATTTCGAGTGCCCTGGCAATCTCTGTTGGGGCTAAGTCAGGCATAATTCAGTCCTCAACTCAAGAAAGATACGCGATTAAAAAAAACTAACAAAAAACAGTATTTCAATGAAAGTTTAAATCAAACTCCGAAGGAAGAATTACTCGAAGTTCGCTCCAGATATGGTGTATTTGAATAAAATTAAAAGAATTGCATAAAATGATTTAAGAGAATTCTGAGAAGCAGTGTTCAGTTACTTCAGTTGTTCTTTTAATTTGAAAATATTTCTTTTTAAATTAAATGACGTATATACCAGCCAGCAATCTTATATGATACTTATATCAAACCTTTATTTTATGTTCCGCTAAATATGCCGGTGTGTGTATTATGGATGTATATTATATCTAATCACTCTCAAACTGTCATCAGTCATCAGTGTCATCACTCATGTTTATTTGCAAAAGGGGTAAGCCTTTTGCATCAAAAATTTAATTGTTCCAGAATGAACATCCACAACGTAGCCCAAGCCGCCCTCGATGATCCCGCTTATGTCCCTCGAATACGGCGCTACTTATACAACCGCTGGGGTACAAACGTTAGCGTGATTCAGAAACTGGAACAGCGCCATCTAGTCTTAAACCGAAAAGTATTTACGATGAAACCGTGAATTTGAATTATGAATTTAAAATTTACAAAGTATAAAATTAACTTTACAACAATTTCTTCCAATGTTATTAGAAAACTGTACTTTTTATAAATGAACGAAAATAGTTACAAACTTTGTACTCGGACATAATGAGTGACGAGGAGGTTGTAGGTCTTAATGGACAAAATAGTTGGACCAAGATAATATTAAGTTATATTAGGATACTAGCAGTTGCCCGCAGCTTCGCACGCGGAAATTATGCCTGTTATGAAATTATATTTGTACCCCTCACAGAAGATAATTTAATAACAGGTTAATTTATATTGCATTTAGGACTTTAAAAAGTAAAACCTACGATACAATCACAAATAATTCCTCCGGCAGCGGGTTTTGAAAAATAAACAATATTCACATCAATTTGTTTTTTTCTTTTTCATGAAAAATTTGAAAAATTCGAAAACATGTATATCAATTAAAGGAGAAACGTTTGAAGCAAATTTAAAGCAAATTGTTGATATTTTAAAAATAATCCATACAAATTTTCATCTTATTTCCAGGGAAACCTTTTAATTTTTTTGGATGAAAAGTTTTCTAAAATATGACCAAAAGTATAAGAAACAACTTAACTAATTTCCGTCGAAATCAGTTCAAGTTCGAAGTGTTATTTATTGGTTAAAAATTTCAATATTAATCCCTCTTCCTCTTTTTCTCTCTCTCTCTCTTCCACTCATAGTCCCTCTCTAGCTTCCTGTCCCTCTCCCTCTCCCTCTCCCGCTGCCTGTCCCGTTCCCGGTCCCTCTCCCGCTCCCTTTCTCTCTCCCTCTTCCACACCTGGTCTCTCGCCCACTTCCTGTCCCACTCCCTCTCCTGCTTCCTGCCCCTCTCCCTCTCCAGCTCTCTACCCCTCTCCCTCTACTATTGCCTGTCCCGTTCCCGGTCCCTCTCCCGCTCCCTGTCCCTCTCCCGTTTCCTGTCCCTCTCCCTCTCCCGCTCCCGGTCCCTCTCCCGCTCCCTGTCCCTCTCGCACTCCCGGTCTCTCTCCCGCTTACTATCCCTCTCCCTATCCCGGTTCTGGTCTCCCTTCTGCTTCCTTTCCCTCTCCCCTCCCACTCCCAACCGTAGAGTGCCCTATACTAAATTTTTGTTTCTCACTATAAGCTTACGTATTAATTTTCATAATGACGAAGTTCCTGTAAAACTTACAACCCTTTTATTTGCCTCTTAGGGGATGAAATTCCTAAAAACCTGTTAAGGTAAATTTTTGGTTGATTTTCACATTTCTGAGTTCGATATCAATATCGTCGTACAAACTTACATCCCTGGGTAAAAACCCTCAGGGGATGAATTTCTAAGAAAACCTGTAACAATTATTGTTTGTTACTAATTATAAGCTTAAATTTTTACATTACTTCAGAGTTCAAAAATGACGTAGTTTCTTAAATACATTTACATCCCCTTAGTTTTGCCCCATAGGGAATGAATTTAGAGAAAACCGTGATACAGTTATTTTTTGTGTATAACTATAAGCTTATGTACAAAATTTCAGTTTTCTTACTTCAAATCTGACGATGTTGCCATACTAACTTACACACTCTTATTTAACCCTTTATGGGTTGATTTTCAAAAAAACACATAACTTTAAAATTTTGTTTCTAATCTTGAGCTAATATATAAATTTTCATGTTGTTAACTATAAAATGACGAAGTTGCGTACTGAGTTCCATCCTCTAAATTAACCCTTTATGGGATGATTTTTCAAAAAAATGTGTTAAAGTTAACTTTTGTTTATTACTATAAACTTACATAAAAAAATTCATATTTATACCTCAAAAACTGGTGAGGTTGATTTGTATGTAGTTGACTACCAACCCTTATTTTTAGGGGATGAATTTCGAGAAAACCTTGATACAGTTATTTTTTGTGTCTAACTATAGGCTTAAATACAAATTTTCACCCTTCTTACTTCAAAACTGACGAAGTTCCCATACTAACTTACGCCGCCTTAATTAACCCTTTAGGGGATGACTTTCCAAAAAAACGTAATACTTCAAAATTTAGTTTCTAATTTTGAGCTAATATGTAAATTTTCATGTTTTTAACTTCAAAAATGACGAAGTTGAGTACTGACTGTTGTCCTCTAAATTAACCCTTTAAGGGATGATTTTCCAAAAAAATGTGCTTAACTTAATTTTTGTTTATTACTATAAACTTACATAAAAAATTTCATATTTATACCTCGAAAACTGGTGAGGTTGATTTGTATGTAATTGACTACCAATCCCTATTTTTAAGGGATGAATTTCGAGAAAACTGTGATACAATTATTTTTTGTGCCTAATTATAGGCTTAAATACAAATTTTCACCCTTCTTACTTCAAAACTGACGAAGTTCCCATACTAACTTGCGCCGCCTTAATTAACCCTTTAGGGGATGATTTTCCAAAAAAACGTAATACTTCAAGATTTATTTTCTAATTTTGAGCTAATATGTAAATTTTCATGTTTTTAACTTCAAAAATGACGAAGTTAAGTACTGACTGTTGTCCTCTAAATTAACCCTTTAAGAGATGATTTTCCAAAAAAATGTGCTAAACTTAATTTTTGTTTATTACTATAAACTTACATAAAAACATTCATACTTATAACTTTAAAACTGACGAAGTTGGTTTGTATGAAAATGACTTCGGACCCCTATTTTTGCTACTTAGGGGATGAATTTCCAAAAATCCGTTCTTAGCTGACGTCTCCTTAGCATAATCTATCTCCCTGCCAAATTTCATCATAATCGGTTCGGTAGTTTCTGAGATTTTTTGTTTAATCAGCGGTGTGTCTCTTTTCAATTTTATATATATAGATTAAGTTGATCTATGAATTGAACATTAATAGAGTTGTCAATATTGGTTTGTAAGATTATAAGTTATTTATCATGCTGCGTATAATGTAGAGTTCCCTTCGTTTCACACTTTATTAAGACATTATAGGAAAACTCTTGCTTGAAACCCTCTGTAACTGTAATGGCTCATTTTTAAATGAGTACAGCTTTTTTATAAATCCTTAGAAATATGTATACAGAAGTGCGATCACGAATATTTGCGAAAAAGTATTCGTATCGTTGACGTAAGCAATTTGTATGACATTTTGCAAAGGCGCGCCCCTATCGTGCGTAAATGGTACTAAAATCGGCAGTACGAATATTTGCGTCACAACTAGCGTATCGCCGCGTAACGCTACGTAAGAATTTTGTATGGAAAACGGTGGAAAACGGTAGCACGAATATTTTTTTGACATACGGACGCTACCTGGCTCTCGTCATCTTACGAATGTTTTCACAGAGAATTGTTGCGTGAGAAAACTTTCGTATCACTTTTAAGCAGTGAATTTCAGTGTTTTAATTGTTTTTAAAACTATATTGAAGTAAAAATGCAAGAAACACGTATAATTGAACGTATCACATTTTATATTACAGGTTAGAGAAGCTATTAAGTCAATATCTGGGGGGAAATCACCTGGTCATGATGGCCTCAGTGTTGAGCACCTGCGATATGGTGGTCACCATATATCAAAAGTTTTGGCTATGTTTTACACCTTATGTATTGGCCATGGATACCTCCCTCCAGATCTTATGAGAACTGGTGGTGGTGCCTGTCGTTAAGAACAAAACTGGAGACCTATCCGACCGGCACAACTACAGGCCTATCTCGCTTGCGACCATTTGTGCAAAGGTGCTTGATTGTATGCTTAATATTCAATTAAATAAACATCTAAGACTCCATGATAACCAGTTTGGGTTTAGACCTGGACTGTCCACTGACAGTGCTATATTGAGTCTTAAGCATACGGTTGAGTACTATCGGAGGCGAAAGACAGCTGTCTATGCCTGTTTCCTTGATCTATCAAAGGCCTTTGACCTGGTATCCTATACACACTACGGAGGAAGCTAGAATCCATAAGGCTACCCCATGAGCTCAATAATATTTTCAAGTTCTGGTATGGGAACCAGGTCAACAGCGTGAGATGGGCTTCGGGTCCCGGGGACCGGGTATCGGTTGATTAGCAAAACTGGCTCGTATAATACAAAGACAAATTGCGCTTGTGTACTGGCTTAAACAATAATTTTCGAAAGTGACGAAAATCAAATATTTGTCTCCTTTACACATGGACAAGCTTATGAACGCGATCTTTAAAAGTAATAATTATCGTAATAATAGAAAACAGAATTATTATTTTTCTTACATGAATACACTATTTTCTTAAATTTGAAGAATACTTTTAATTTATGTTTAGTGATCATGCTCCTCGGCTTTTACATTCAGTTTTAAAGTAGGAAGGTAATTAAGATAGATAATATTAACATAAGTCAATATAGGTAATTTAATTGTGGCTTTTATTAACACACATATTACATTTGGAGGAACATTTTCCATTTTAATTTACTCCCAATTATACTAATGTATCAGTGTAATTTCGTAATAAGTCCGAAAAGCTGTCACAATGAGTAAAATTATATCTTTCAAATGTCTTCTGGCGCCAAATCAAAAGTGTTTCTTTAGTTCATGTCCGATGAAGTGATTCAAGATAACATTTCTTGAGGGTCGGATCAGGAAACGAACGCTGACTAGAGCAACCAACCGTCCCTATCAGTGCGAGACGTCCTAAATTTCATAACTGAGAAACATTATTGAGAAATTAAAATGATACTAGTGGATACCTGGGCTGTGTTACTAAGCAAAAAAAAATGGTATGGAAAAAGTCGAGAATCGAAAATGTGCCTAATGCATTGTTTTTGTCTCAAACCATCTTCGCATTATTATACACAGTTATTATTTTAAAGGCAATTTAAAATGAAACCATTTTGGGGCATATTGATTGGATAGTTCAATGTCTTTACAGCACATCGATACTAACATTTTTTTTGTGTTTTACATATATCTATAGATTAACTTTTTTGGGTTCTGAAGTAAAGTCGGAACCCTTATAGTTTCGTCATGTCCGTCCGTCCGTCTGTCCGAAGCAAAGCGCCGAGACCCTTAGTGCTAGAAAGCTGTAATTTAGCATAGATATACATAATTATTAAAAACTCCAGAATCTTAGAATAAAATATTGAAAAACATTTTTTTTACTTTATAAGACTTCCAAGTCAGTTTTAGTTTTCAATCGTTTGCACACTTAGTTGGCAACTTCACATAGGTCAATAACACCCATGACCCGAGTACAAATTGGCCCGACACGTCGAACGCGGCATGTACTTGTAACTTCATACCAAAAGTGCGGAGTGCGCCAGGTCTGTTAGAGGCTGGCTCTTCAGTCGACCGTTATACAATCTGTCAAAGGTTACTTCACAATGTATTGTTCCATCCCATTATAACCGTGGTGTTAAATAGGCCTAAGAATTTGACAACGGGACTTCCTTGGACTAAAATAATAAAAATATGAGTCTTACTATTGTAGCCCCACGGGACATGTGAGATGTTGTCCCGTTACGAAACAACTCAACGGGACTAGTAAGACTGACCCAATTTTTCGATGTTCTATATTCTTAAATAAATCTTTCCAATCCTTCGTAATCCAATCGCAATCCTTTTTATTCAAAATTAGAAATCAAACAAATCTAGTGAATCATTTTATCAGAACATATACTATGTATTAACTAACGTCTCTGTGTTACTCTCATTACCATTCAATATAATCTAATGTGCTTTACTCAAAGAATAAATTATAATAATAATATGAGCGTTCATTGCACATTCGTCGCCCACTGTTATTGTATTGATGGTCATACTCCATTAAGACAAAACAAGCAACCCAAACCCGAGAACAAATATTTATAGGCCTTGTCTCGTAATAAAAGACTCTCCATCTCTAGCCAATAAGGTTGACAACTTTTTTCCATTCCGAGGTAAGAGCTAAAGGAAAACTGTCTCATGTGAGGAGAAAAAACAGATGAACATCTCCTGTACCTCTATCCCCCATGGTTCCGACATTTAACTCCAAACTTGGTTACACCACTGCTGAGTCACAACTCTACAAGTCCCAAGTCGTCCAGACAACCGCCAGTCTATCGCGCCCTACCGTGCAACCGGTTTGACTGCACGTGTGAATGGTCGCGGTTTAAGGCATAAGCGAACATATTTTTTAACTATACGAGACTTACGAACCGGCTCTGCGAACGCGACTTGTCGACTTTTCAGACACAAACATTTATCTGTCAATTTTCAAGTTTGCTCTGGCCGTAAACCTGGAATCTCTCGCTCGAAGGAAATGGTCACCAGTACTTTAGTAGTATCCCTGGTCCATTGGTCCACGATATCTTCTTAAGGGTCCACAGTATCTTCAATACTTTGCATCGGTCATTTCTATGAGACATTGAAAAGGCTTCAAGTATCATCATACTGATGTGTTCCCATAAGGCCTTAGAGCTCTTGCCTAGAGGTTTAGTTGGTAACAGACATACATAACTTCTTTGCAGAATCAGACATAACCTATAAAGAATATACATACTAAAAAAATCTTAAAGTACCTTTGACCTTACCTAATTAAAGGGTACCTATCTTTAGTAACGGTATAATAATCACAGTAGTAATAATATTACTTCTCTAAACGTCTAAAATATATCTCAAATACAAAATGCCTATGTGCACGAGTAAAATTAAAATAATGATGACATATAAATTTAATAAATGTATAATACATTACAGCGATACGTGAACAGAATTTATAATTTTAATCTATGGAATTGTCCTTATCGAACATTTTCACGTACTTAAGATAACGTACATACATCGTTGTGCTTGGCATTGAAGGAATCGTCTTAATATCCGTTCACATTGGTTCAGTATGAAAAACATAAACCAAGACTTCGTTACATCGATTACTTAAATAGCAATGAAATTGAACTCATTGATTTAAAACGAATGCGTAACAAAAACTCCATTCAAGTATTTATCACAACCAGACATGGTTACTTAGAACAGACATTACGTAATATCAAGCATCGGAAATATTCCTGATAAGTCACACAAATATCCTTATGATTAACATGAAAATACGAACACAAAGCAATAACTGAGTTATTACACACAAAAGTGTTTATAAGCAGTATGCAACCGGTTTTTACGCAGGTGTGAATTCCTGTGGTTTAAGTCATAAGGTTGCCGCAGGCATTGCATGTGTATTATTCTATTCAATAAATAAATCGTATTTAGTCATCATATTAATTAAGCTGTTTATGGATAGCCATTCGACATCCATATCCATAAATTCGCAAGGAAATCATAAATGATAATAAAGAAACAAAAGTATGTTCAATGCTATTTCCACAGACATATTTCAAATACAAAACAATACGGAAACAAGAATCGTGCATGAATAAAAGAAAACAGAATAAAACAATTTATAAAAATATAGATGAAAAGAAAAGTAACCATGCAGTGAAACAATATTCGTAGGTTATATTCTCCTTATGTCTATACTCCATGACCATTAGGTACGCACGCACAATAACCGCTACTGGCGGACCTTTATGTCATTGCGGATGTAATATCCAATGATAGCTTGTCCCTGACTTGCCTGACGTCGCTGTCAAGATTATGCTGTGGATTTATAAATGGTTTCTGAACCACCGCACCGAGGGCCATGGCTGCGGCACCGGCAGGATGCCATCCATGCCGGAGAGGATGTTAAAGGAAATGAAATCCAGAAATACGTTCTTGAAAGTTCTCCATAATATTATCAAAAGTGGGTGCTGAGTAGGCCTGGATCTCAGATTAAAGAAATAAAAGGCAGATATATTCATCCAACTACAATGTTAAGCTACCAAAGCAAATACAAACTGAAAAAGCAAATACAATCCCGAGTCAGTTCTATAGAAAGTGTCAAATAGCTTGCATGTCACAATTGTCAAAATTAAATAAATAATTTTCTTAGATAAAATGCTGTCTTGCAATTTTAAACACTGCAAAAGTTGTTCCCAAAATCAAAAAACGAGGAATAGATATTGTTTCACAGGTAACTGTTCATTATTTTATTATTTATTTATAATAATATTTTTGCGGTGCGCTCGGAACACAAAACCTCGACAATTATTCAATTTTATACCAGCTTTATATGAAAATCGATTACCCTAAATTAGGGGAAATATGCATGGGCTATTTGAATACTGATCGATTATAAATTTATAAAAAAAAATTAAAAGTAGATAGTTGTATTTATTTAAATCTAAAAATCAGGATATGCAGCCAATGCATAAGTACCTGTCGCTGTGATATTACAAACATAAGATAGAGTGTACAAAGGATTAGAGAGAAAATAAGCATTTTAACATAGGTAAACCTGGTTGATTGAAAATATATTAACACGTTTGCCTACGATAAAATGCACGATTGAAAGAAAATATTATATTCTAAATTTATATTCTAATATTATAATAAATTATTTTATTTTGCAGATTGTCGACAGATGCTAATATACAAGATAAATGGGTTTTTATTATTCGTCAAAGTAGGCAAGATAATGTTTGGCTGCCATCCAAATTTTGCTTTGTTTATTCATTACATTTTAATGAAGATGACGTATATATGTATTTCATGTATTTTAATTATAATAATTAAGTATATTGAAATTTTGATGTTTTTCAATTAAAAAATATCTACCCACAAGAAAAATAACATAAATTAAAACAATTCAGCATATTTAAGTATTATTGTATATTAAAAGAACATTTTGACATATTTATTATCTATACTTTTTGATAACTAGTGATATAATAATAAATAATTTGCCAATTTAATTGTGCATAATATTTCAAGTTGGAAATATCTGGCAACTTACACACACAAAGAAATATGTGTCTCTACGATGCCACTGCTAGCTGTCAATATGGTTGTCATGCACACATAGTGAAAAAGCGGCTTCACGTCATTCGTTGCATTTCTTTGCGAAGGTTATATCTGCCTTTTATTTCTTTAATCTGAGGCCTGGGCCTGGATTAACGTGGTCAATCTAAGTGTAGGACTAAGCCCAGCAATGAGTCAATTATGGATTTAAATATCAAATTCTGGTAGGTTTCCAATGAATAAATATCAAAAAGTAAAATAATTAGCTGTCTATTTTCATATTTTTTATGAAGTAACCATAGAGTATAGTATATACCTCAGATTAAAGAAATAAAAGGCAGATATAACCTTCGCAAAGAAATGCAACGAATGACGTGAAGCCGCTTTTTCACTATGTGTGCATGACAACCATATTGACAGCTAGCAGTGGCATCGTAGAGACACATATTTCTTTGTGTGTGTAAGTTGCCAGATATTTCCAACTTGAAATATTATGCACAATTAAATTGGCAAATTATTTATTATTATATCACTAGTTATCAAAAAGTATAGATAATAAATATGTCAAAATGTTCTTTTAATATACAATAATACTTAAATATGCTGAATTGTTTTAATTTATGTTATTTTTCTTGTGGGTAGATATTTTTTAATTGAAAAACATCAAAATTTCAATATACTTAATTATTATAATTAAAATACATGAAATACATATATACGTCATCTTCATTAAAATGTAATGAATAAACAAAGCAAAATTTGGATGGCAGCCAAACATTATCTTGCCTACTTTGACGAATAATAAAAACCCATTTATCTTGTATATTAGCATCTGTCGACAATCTGCAAAATAAAATAATTTATTATAATATTAGAATATAAATTTAGAATATAATATTTTCTTTCAATCGTGCATTTTATCGTAGGCAAACGTGTTAATATATTTTCAATCAAGCAGGTTTACCTATGTTAAAATGCTTATTTTCTCTCTAATCCTTTGTACACTCTATCTTATGTTTGTAATATCACAGCGACAGGTACTTATGCATTGCCTGCATATCCTGATTTTTAGATTTAAATAAATACAACTATCTACTTTTAAATTTTTTTTATAAATTTATAATCGATCAGTATTCAAATAGCCCATGCATATTTCCCCTAATTTAGGGTAATCGATTTTCATATAAAGCTGGTATAAAATTGAATAATTGTCGAGGTTTTGTGTTCCGAGCGCACCGCAAAAATATTATTATAAATAAATAATAAAATAATGAACAGTTACCTGTGAAACAATATCTATTCCTCGTTTTTTGATTTTGGGAACAACTTTTGCAGTGTTTAAAATTGCAAGACAGCATTTTATCTAAGAAAATTATTTATTTAATTTTGACAATTGTGACATGCAAGCTATTTGACACTTTCTATAGAACTGACTCGGGATTGTATTTGCTTTTTCAGTTTGTATTTGCTTTGGTAGCTTAACATTGTAGTTGGATGAATATATCTGCCTTTTATTTCTTTAATCTGAGGTATATACATATAGGTCTATGGAAGTAACTTATAAATCTGTGGAAGTAACCCACACACGGCTTTAATCTGAGCACACGAGAATATGGCACATTTCTTTTTACCTTTTAAAAACTTAATGAATAAATCACAATATAAATGCATGGAGTGATTCATTTTGCCTTTATTGCTAGCATATTTCGTTAATAAACTTTTCGATAGGAATATTGTATAACTTTACTATTTTTGTAATTCGAGGCAATATTATTTTACAAACATGAATGAATCAATAGAATTATTTCGACGTTAAATTGCGAAATATCTTAATAGAAATTAGTTACAACAATAGCTACTCTTTTGGGATGTAATTTTTATATTTCAACACGAAGGCCTAAGAACAATTGATAAATTCAAACTCCAATTTTAAATTAACTTTTTTCTGGCTTTTCAATAATATATTATTTCACCAACACTATGGAAATGTAGACTTTTGAATTTTTTAGTACTCAAATATAGGAGTATTTTTTAATTAAATGTTTTCACAATATTCGTAATGTTGAGATAACAGATAATAATAGATCTTTCTGTAAGATCATTCTAAACTCAATCTTATTGAGAAAACTATAATTTGATCTAATGTAAAAAGGAGTGGGTTACCATATTATATTATGATACTATCATTAGGTATATACATTGCCCATACAAAACGATTTCTTCTATAATTACTTTACAAAAGTACTATTGTGTATAAAAATAGTTAAACCAAGGAATAGATTTATTGTAATTGCACACGACATGCATGCGACATCAAAGAGCAAAAACAATGGGATTGCCAACGCAATGCCAATGCCACTCAAAGGGCTTTTTGCAAAAAAACGAACAATAATAAATAAATAATAATTAACGCTACACACTCATGGCCTCTCAGTAGTATTCCCTGTGTCGTGGGTGCCATGGACAACACACAAAGACAAGAGCATCCACACCCAGGCTGAGAAGAGAAATTCAAACTCTTCATTCAAATTTCTGCCTCGCTTGGCATCAAATCCAGGGCCCTTCGAACGCTTGTCTGGGATAGTACCCGCAGCAGGCCGTGTTGGTATAATATTATAAATAAGAAGTTGCATAATCACACGTTTACAGCCCACCTCGCACATCGTTCTCCACCACGCAACATATAAGCCGAGGTCCGAGCCCCAAGAGACTACCCAAGAGAGATACCGCTCCCTATTAGGATGCTCGCATCTCGCATCCTTCTCCTCGCTCTGTCGTGAAACTCGTGAAGTTGTGAAGTTTGATAGCGTCAACAGCAACTGCCCATTTGATAAAACCCTGACAGTGAGTTTTCATTCTGAATGTGAAATTTACTCAAAAGATACACACACTGACTCCTTTGGTTTGTAACGGTAGTAGGTTGAAGAACTACACTTCGTAGAATATTATGGAGAACCTTCAAGTATGCATTTTCCTACACTATGTTTTCTGCAGTTAGAGCAAAGTGTTAATTAAATCGTATTATAATTATCAGGTTGCGCAAAAATTCAGGCGCGTCTTTGCGCAAATACAATCTTATGATGATACTTTTTGCTGAATCATTGAAGAACATTACAACAATCTCATCTACAATTCAATTACCTTTAAAAATTGAATTAGAAGAAGTATTATGATAAGCATCTGCTTTGGTAAAATAAGCAAGTTTTGCGACAGGTGCTGCCAGATACCTTGTAACTAAGTCATAACTTTTGGCAAATTCGCGAAAATGACGAGTTTCGTCCCCGAAATAGGTAAGTATTTTAGAAGTGAGTCCTACTTAATGTTTCTACTTAGAAGCATTTCCCATAGGGGCGAACAGCGAGCAATGAACGATGTTTTCACTCTTGCAAACTACTGAACTGCCCAATCATTAGTACTATTAGTAGTCTTGTTTCCAAGCGATATATCCATGTTTTTATTAAGAAAAGTACCTTCTGTTGTTGAAACACGTTTTATGATCGATGGTAGTAATCAACTGCACCTGATATTCTTAGAAATATGAAATAATATACATTGCGTACTTAGCATTTACTATTAATGTTTACTAATCATTGAAGTATTATTACTAGCGTATAGAACCGACACCGCGAACACCATGTATGTCCCAATGCATTGGCACCACGTGGCTTCAATCTTCAATGGATTCGTTCGATTTTGAAAGGAGAACGGAGGCTCAATTTTGAAAATCGAATCTCCCGGGCGGGACACATTTTGTTCGAGATGTCTGTTCTATGACATTATACTTCAATGTTACTAATCCCTTTTTTCGCTGTCTCGATATCGCTCTACGTCCACAATTTGGGTTCAAAGGCAAATTAAGGATTAGTAAATGATAACTTCCTAACTGATACATGCGATAAAGGACTAAAATAATTTATGTTTATATTGCAAAACTATGCAAATCCCCGTAGGGGTAAATAGATTATGTGTGATTTGGAATCAGATTCACATTGATTATATGAATACCTAAAGGCTTCAGTTAATATGAAATTGATTTGCATCGAGCTTTCAATTCAAAATTGTTTGGATCATCCCCATTTAGATACGCAAATCCTAATGCAGACATTTATGTAAAATTTTGCTGAATTAATTGCAATCAATTTATCATGGCGTTTGATTTCCGATATTGTGATGGGAGCCGTCGGCAATTTTAATGGAATATTTATAAGGCGCGGGCCACACAGAAAAGACGCAAGACACGGACCCGTCGCAGTCGCGGCGCCCGTTTAATTTACTTTCATACAAAATGTATGCAGCCGTCGCGACGTAAAACATACAGAAAAGACGGGACGCCCGACACGACGTTTTCTCGTCGGCGCCCTATTGGAAAACATACAGAAAGGACAGGACGCGGGCCTGCGTAGGCGCCAGCGGGGGAGCGGAAAGGACGCGGAGAGATGCATCCTAATTCACGTAAGTCTAAGACGCATCGATTAAGTTGCAGTGACGCTGCAATCAAGTTGTGGTGACGCTACAATCAAGTTGAAGTTTGGCGTCTAAACCGTATTGTCATAATTTTTAACTGCGCGTCAACTGCACTCATCCTGCGCGCCTGCCAAACTTTTCTTCGACTATTTAGTACTCTGTGTTTGTGTTGTCTATGAGAGAACAAATAAACTTATTAATTAATCAAATACAATTTATTATGTTTCCATTAAAAAACGTTGAAGAATATTTACTTATTATCCCAATAAGGTTTTTAATGATATTTCTTATAAAAAAAGTAATAATTTGTGCTTCATTTCACAAAAAACGTCATATGTTATGTCAATATGGCAGAATGAAGATCTTTCTTTGCCTCGTAAATCGTAATGCAATCAGTAAAAAAATTCAGAAAATCTTGACGCGCATCAACAGAATACCTTTTTGTGACGTGAGCGTGTTTAACAAGCGCTGGCGTGACGTGAGCGTGTTTGACAGCGCTCGCGAAAGCTTAGAGAATACGGAAAGTGACATTTTGATCGGAACGTAACTGCAACTGCACTGCAATCGAACTTGTTAAGTTACGTGAATCAGCGTCCAGGTCTCTTAAAACGTAGTGATTAAGTACTCTGTGGCCGGGAAAAGCCCAGTGTGCGCCGGCCGTCACGCCCGTTCCTTGTCTTTTCTATATGTTTTAAAAAGTCGTGACGGCGCCCTGTCTGCGACGGGTCCGAGCCCCGTCTTCGTCTTACGTCTTTTCTGTGTGGCCGGCGCCTTAGAGACACCGCGTTTCAAATGCCAAAGTCTTTACAGTGGCACTATGAACGGAAACATTTTCGTTACTAAAATAATTGTAACATAATAATAAAAATAAATTTTTTCTTTCTGCACTTCTCCATGTTAACAAATCGAACAGTTCTACGGTCGCGCATTATTCTTAAGATGCGGCCAAGTGCGAGTCGGACTCGCCCATGAAGGGTTCCGTAGCAGCAAGTAACATAATATAAAAGTTCTTGTAGTTCGTTGTAACTTTGATTGATGTTTTAATAATAGTGTTTTTTTTTATTTAAAAAAACTACTTACTAGATCTCGTTCAAACCAGTTTTCGGTGGAAGTTTGCATGGTAATGTACATCATATATTTTTTTTAGTTTTATCATTCACTTAATTTAGAAGTTACATAGGGGGGGACACACATTTTACCAATTTGGAAGTGTCTCTCGCGCAAACTATTCAGTTTAGAAAAAAGTGATATGTATTAGAAACCTCAATATCATTTTTGAAGACCTATCCATAGATACCCCACACGTATGGGTTTGATGAAAAAAAATATTTGAGTTTCAGTTCCCCCCCAAAACGCCAAAATTTATTATTATTTGTCTATTTTTGTGTGAGAATCCATTAGGATTCTCACAGTTTACAGAATACATCTACTTACCAAGCTTCAACAGTATAGTTCTTATAGTTTCGGAAAAAAGTGGCTGTGACATACGGACGGACAGACAGACTGACAGACATGACGAATCTAGTCGATGGAGAGGGAGAGGAAGAAGGAAAGGGGGAGTTGTTAGGTGGTACAAAGTTTGTCGAGTCAGCTAGTAATGTGTAAAAATTTATCGACTTAAAAAGATAGCTCAAAATAATAAATTGTAATTTTTCAGGTCGGCACTGCTAGCATTACATTCGAATGTACAGCCACAGCCCAATCGTTTTTTTTATTACTCTATTATTTAGGTCAATTATAAATACTTCTGTCACTGATTTTATAAGATGACATCAAAACAATATTTTACATGTTTTCCTATACTCCAGAAGTCTTATACTTGACCTTCGTGTAAAATGTATGAGCCAATTACCGGAGGCGTAGCGAAAACCGAGTTTGAAACAAGAGACACTATACGATCCATCAATTATACTAGAAACTGCCGTCCGATCGAAAGCTATTTGTGACGAAGGAAATAAAAGTACAAATAGTCTTATTTCACGGTAAACGTGTAAGTAGAAATATTTATTTATATTGATTTAACACAACATTGAAGTAGAAAATATTTATATTTATTTAATAACTAGCTGACCCGGCAAACTTCGTATCGCGTTTTTTCTAAAATTATTTTTTTGACGTGATAACGTCTAATAAGACGGAACGCCGGGTGCACGCACGAAAAAGCATGACTCATCTGTCGCGTTCCGCGAGCGAGCGAACAATGGAGAAAGCGCCATCTATGAACAAAACTATAAATATACACAATTAAGTCAGAAAGGAACTTGCTGAAAAAATAGTTAAGTTCAGGAGTTCTAGATGGCGTTGTAGTATAAAGACAAAAGTTTCTAATTAAAAGTTAATTTCCAGAGATAATATTATATTCGAGCACTACTTCATCAATGTTTTGTCATGACGTTACGTTAAACTACCGTCCGTAAACCGAATTTACAGCCAACCATTTTTTTCTAAAATAAAAATAGCTTAAGCTTACTTCTTGTTACATTAGCTATCTGCCAATGAAAGTCCCGTCAAAATCGGTCCAGCCATTTCAGAGATTAGCCGAAACAAACAGACAGGCAAAAATTGTAAAAAATGTTGTTTTATTTACACAATATACACATACCGTGTGTACATCCAAATGCACTTAGTAAAAAGTGGTTATTTTAATATTACAAACTGACACTCCAATTTTATTTATTTGTATAGATGTATAGATTTATACTTAAACTTATGATTTTCATATAATTTAAGCTTAGAGAGTAGATTATTTCTATCGCATCGCAAGGACAATTTTCTATTTATAAGATACGTGATAGCCGAGTGCATTCGATACAGTTATTATGATTATATCAAAGTATTTCACTTTTATCGCGAATCGAAACTAGTTGGAATCGATTTTGTCCACGTCTCAGACGGAATACTTGTGTTAATAATAAAACAGTTATTTTTGATTATAAATTTCAATATTGTTCTGGTTAGAAAATTGGTTATGATTGTAACGGTTATTAATTGTCATCAAAATTATTTTTATCTCAATAAAATACATGTCATGTATATTTTTATTTACATAATAATTAAACGTTTCCTATGTATCTTTTATTATTTTGGATATTCCTCATAATATCTTTACTTACCTGAACTTAAATTTTTTCTTAATTGTAACCAAATACTGGAAATTATTAAATATTTAATCACTCTCACAATAATGGTCACACGCCAGCATTACAAAAAACGTTAGTAGTTCTCAGCTTTTATTCTATTGACTGCCTTTTTAAAAAATGATAGTGATAAAAAATGTAAGGTATTGATATTCGGCACCTTAACCACAGAATACATAACAGTAAGTACATAATATCTCAAGCAAAAAAAAGCAAAAGCTTTTGCTTTTATATCTCAAGCTCCTTTACATAATTCCCGCTTATTTTAGGCTTGTTTAAGTCACCTCATTATACATATTTAGAAGTTGATTATATTATTGTTGATTATATTATATTATTTATAATCTATAGTAAAAGATGAAAATAGACTTCGAATTTTTATACCGTTAAGAAGCGTATGTAAAAAGGAGTCATTAACAACTCATAATTAGGGTCATTGCTTAATCATTCAGCTCTAATTAGCATAAGAGCAACGGTGGGGATTTTGCGACCACCCATACAGTTTCTACTAAGAGGGTTACATAAAACATGGCTCCTTTGTGACCCAAGTCAAAGACAACTCTTGCGAACTTTGCAATAAACCAACAATTCGTTCCAAGATTAACGTATGACGTTAGTAAATCTACTAGCAAGTAAAACCCTTAAAACTTTTATAATCTTTGGAATATTTAACGGGGTACCATTTAAGTTTTTACACCCATACTTTCATCAAAATGAAGACAGTCACATTACTATCTTTTATTAATAAAACAGACAAGATATTGACAGTCATGCTTTGTGAAATAGGTAACAGAAAAGAATACAGTGAAGGATCCACTTTTTCAAAGACCTCATGTTGTACTCGTACCATACTGTGACCTGTCAAGAAGACACTGGCAGCGAAACTTGATCGTAAATCAACCACATAACATAGACCCCTGGAAATACCACCGACATATATTGTAGGTCCAATAATTTCATAATTGACTAACATGTATAAATATGACTTCATTGCCAACTTCCATCAGATGATTTTGTACTCAAGCATTAGTTTAATTATTATAAAAAATGTGAGCCATCATGGGGCGGCTGGCAGATGTGAAACATCGAAATTATTTTATTCAACTAATAGGCATAAAAGTACAGATTATGACACGAACTAAATATGGCATGATGAAAAAATACAATATTACGAATTGTCTCCAGAAATATTTGTCCTACTGTATGGTACAGCCTATGAAACTAAGTTTATTTATGATTACGCACATTGTGTTATTATTATTTTTTTTCATATTGCCCTACCATAATAATATAGTGAGGCGAAGCGTCGCCACTCACCGCGCCAAAAATCAGGTTTACCGTCACCTATAGATGTTTCACATCAAAAATCTGTGAATTATTTCGGATATTGTGCGTCAATTAACTATGCAAAAGTTCTAGAAGAAATAAAATTAATATTAAGGCCACATATTTCCGCAATTATAATAGTGTTTTCGAAGACTGATAAGATACCCCGCCCTCTGGCCACTTCTGAATTCGGTTCATGTGTTCCATTTGGCTAGTTCGAGCTACAACAAACAAACAAACACGTAATTGCGCCTATTTTAGTAAATCCACAGAAGCGCCACTTAGCATTCCGAATTACTTTGAAGCTAGTTTAGTTACCTACTCTCCGCTCTCGAAACGGAACTTGAATAGAATGTCAACATCGAGGTCCTTTGCTTAATATTGTGTCTTAGGATTTCACCAGGTTGTCATATAAATAACGACGTTCAAACTGGTCACTAATTCCATCAATAGACTGTAGTACGAATACAAAAGATTTGATTATTAGCTGTCTCATCGTCCTTATTCCTCTCTTTGATTGAATTTTTTAGCTCTGCAAAACATTGGGATGCAGTTTCGAAAGTTGAAGGTAGTAGCAGTAGAAATTTTGTCAGGCTATAATTTGAACCTTGCAAAACTGACCAATGTGTTACGTAAAGATAGTGTACTTTGTTCTTGTTCTTCTCATCTACTATAGTTAAAAACATGATAAACACAGCTTTGTATATCTCTCAGGCTCATATATCTTCCGAAACCCACAAAGTTCTGAAACGGCACATAAAGTTCACATACTTACAAAACTCTGGCCATAAAAAAATATAACGGCATTGATAACATAAAACTTTTAGTGTTTGACAACTCTTTTATCTCGTGGATGTAGTTAGACTGTTAGTCCATTGAAATGTTACATTTTTTAGGCCTTACCTTGCGTTTTTTAGAGGACGCAATTTTATTTTTTTGATGTGTAGGGGGGGTCAGTGTAAAGCTAAAACCAAGTTTGTGGGGTCGCCACCCTTGTCCCACGGCTGCCATCTTGAAAATAGGGGTTGGAATGGTTTTTACGGTATATCTCTTAAACTATTTATTTGAGAAAAAAAATTGTAAACATTTTTTGTTGCAAATTAAATTCTCTACAACTTTGGTCCAGTAACTTTTTATCGTAGAACTATAAATAAAAAAGTTATAAGCGAAAATCTTCAGAAACTAAAAACTAAAAGATATAGGTTAAGCGACAACTTCAACACAATGTTTTGAGAGCTATTCTTACAATAACAGAGGTTAGGAATAATAATAACAATAGCAGGCAGCTGTTCTTTTATTCCCTCATGCTCACTTGGGTATTTTCTACCTGAACAGTATTCTCGGTAACGGCTATCAGATTTAAAATTATTTTAAAAATCAATTAATTTTTAAATTCTGTTATGGAGTGAAAAAGAGTCAATAATTAATTATTAATAATATTGCAAAATTTGTAATTAAAAAAGTTATAATAACACAATAAAAAAAATAACTGATGACATATTATTAGTACACACGTATAATATAGGTATAGTTAAGAGTACTAAAAAATAGTACTCACTTCGGAGCGCTGTAAAACCTTAGCTATTGACTTAATGAAAAAATGATGCAAATAAAAGTTGTTCCCCAAAAAACGATCTACAAAAGTGGTCAGATATCATTTTTTCGTAAAATGATAAAAAAAAAGTTACATCGAAAAATATAAATTTTTTTCTCGAATTTCTGAAGATTTTCGCTTATAACTTTTTTATTTATAGTTCTACGATAAAAAGTTACTGGACCAAAGTTGTAGAGAATTTAATTTGCAACAAAAAATGTTAACAAATTTTTTTTCTCAAATAAATAGTTTAAGAGATATACCGTAAAAACCATTCCAACCCCTATTTTCAAGATGGCGGCCGTGGGACAAGGGTGGCGACCCCACAAACTTGGTTTTAGCTTTACACTGACCCCCCCTATACATCAAAAAAATAAAATTGCGTCCTCTAAAAAACGCAACCCCAAATGTAACTTTTCAATGGACTATGTCGTAGGGAGCATGAACAAGTCCATGGTTGTAGTTTTATAGGCCATGTCCAATACCCATAAATTACGGTTAAAGAAAAGTTGTTTCCTTTTATTAAAAGTTTTTCCTTGTTATTGAGGCCTAAAGCGTCATCGTACTGCATCATTCTGCATCATTCAGCACTAGTGCAGATTGGTGAAATGATTTTTTGTCGATCTAATTGTAAGTGACTGGCTTGGCGAGTCTCCTAAAGGGAAATGCTCAAGAAAATAATAAGGCACAGAAACGTTTTAATAAGCTGTAAAAAGCTAACACTAACTAATAAAATTAAGTTTAGTATTTTCTTACATTACATTTTTGTAACGTGGTCAATAAAATAAATTGCCTTATACTAAAAGAAAACTGTTATTTATGACTATATTTTAGGAACGTATTTATTTAGACCCATTTTATTAATTTATTCTTAGAATATTAAAAAAATGAGTACTTTGTGGAATCTATTAAATTCAATCTTTCAAATCTTCAAATTCACTAATTGAGTCTGATCGACGAATAGTCTTACAAGTTTTTCATATTATGCGAGGCCTTTGTGAACCAATTACAAGTAGTTATTTAAATATATACTATTATTCAACTTACCCGATAACATTCTACTAGAGAAACTCTCATAATTCACAAAACGCTGAGTTTCCTTGTTATCTGTAACTTCGCAAAAAACCTCAGAACCAACGGATTTTCTCGGATATGGTATTCTTCCTACGCTCTTAGAATACTCATACACACAGCCGTCGTCAGGCGTGAAATTAAAATTCGGGGCTGCTTTTGACTAGACGAGAATTTTTGATAGATATACTTAACAAGATTGCTGTCCATGACATAATAAACTTATAAAGGATCTTTGCAAAGGGCGTTCGTAGAACTTTGACCTCAGGCAACATTGATTCAGCGATTGACATTGGAACAGACAATCTTAAAATACGAAAAACTTTTATTTACTTTCATCAAAGGTAGCAGAAGGTTACAGTGAGTATTTTAAACTCTTCTAGCAAATTGCTTGGATGATAGACCAAGAGTCCTTTTCGAGATACCTTGAAAGGTCGGCGTGTATTCAGATTACAAATTGGTATGCTTTTTTAAACAAAGTGTTCTCTAGAATATTTCATTACAATCAAACTAGAAATGGTAATTTTGTTTAAATAAACTTTGATAGCCCTTCTGAACATTGCTCGTGAAAATTCATAAGTACTCTAAAACAGCGGTAAAAAAACAATATTAACATGGTTTCAGCGTGGCTGCGATGTATAATTTTCTTATGTATAGAAACTGACTAAGTGCATTCATAAAGGAGACAGTATTGTGATTACGAAATTATTCACTCAAAGGACCAGTTGTTTTAATAAAATATTCTAATCTCCTCTGCTCTTCTCTCTTCTTATATCCTCTCTTCTCATTTCCTTTCCTTTCGTTACCTCTTACATCTAATCTCATCATATTCTGCTCCGTTCTGTTTGTTAGTATATAAAAGTTCCCTTAAATAACAACCAATAAAATATAACCCTTAAAGATTTTCTTATTATTTAATTTTCTTATTTATTAATTACTTTTTTATTTACTTACCCTTAATTACACGCCTAAAATAATATGATATTATCTACGCTTCAAAATACTTTAAAATATGTATTAACAGCCTCAGGCGAATATGAGTTTTAGTTTTTATGTTATATGTATAACCTAATAATGTGAATGTTTGTGAAGATGTATGGATTATGTTACTCTTTCACGAAAAAACTACTGATCGGGTTTTGTACACCTTGATCTGGAATAACATAGGGGTATTAATTATCCTGGAAAATGCAGGCACTAATCTATACTAATATTATAAAGAGGAAAGATTTGATTGTTTGCATTGAATAGGCTCTGAAACTTCCGAACCGATTTGAAAAATTCTTTCACTGTTGGGAAGCTACACTATCCCCGGGTAACATAGGCTATATTATATATTTTTTTTACTATTTTTCCTGAAGCGAAGCGAGGGCGATTTCCTAGTGTTATATAATAATATGTACATTTACGAGTAAAGGGTTAGGTTTTTTATGTTACATACCTATGTACATATTTTACAACGGCTGATCACATTGTTTCCAAGCTTATCGCTCACTTTCTTAACACAATGGTCGGAAGTGTCGTCGTAAGTTCAAGGGCCTTTCGTTACCTAATCACTGGCGTAACATGAGGTTTATAGTCCGCGTATTTGAATACGTACAATCAGGTTCATTGTGACCGCGTCTTTATAGCTTTAGACGTACACATTCAATCACCAAAGCTGGTTTTACGAGCAGAAACTGTTTTAGTTATTTATTTATCGATAAAGGATTTTGAATTGAAATAATGCAGGAAACGAACCTGACTGTTTAATAATTGTATTCATGAATCTTCCTCAAAATGATTCCGTGTTGAATTCCGAGGAAGGCCATTTTTCAATGTCCATCTCTCTTATGTCAGTTGGATTGTATGATATGATTTAAAAACAGTGAGATAATTTATTTAATCAGTTGGTCTAATTCTGCAGTTTCTCACAATCGAGACTTGTCATTTACATGGTTTTTTTCACAATTGTGTTTTGTATACCTAATTCCCTATTTGTCAAGAATTACATATGTGACAAAAGATAAACTGATTTTGTATAAAATCAAACTTGTTTTCTTTAGTATTTATTTAGGTCTAGTGGCAATAGCTCGGTTATTAGTCCGGTTAACCGAATTATGTATGTGTGAATCTGTGTGTGTGTGTGTGAGAGAGAGAGAGCGAGAGAGAGCAATGGTATTTATAAGTTTCATACAACCCTGGCATTTTACATTTTATTACCATACTAAGGCAATTACCCTATCTTTATTACTTCAAAACGATTTTTAAGGTAACGTTATTAATTTCTTTGATTTTCCAGACAGATTCTCGCCACTACCGTCGCCTAGGGAAGAGAAAAATGGTGCGTACTGGTAAATGGAATGGGACGAATAACCTGATTATTAACTTACTAATTTATTTAATATTATTAACTTAAAAATCTTACTAACAAATTTTTTAACTTACTAACTAATTAACCAACTAATTATTATTGTAATTAATTATGGTTTACCGACGCAAACATTAATACAATAACAACCTTCTGGGAAGCACTACGTGTTTATTTTACACTTAAGTACCAAAAAGGTGGTAAAATTACGGGGTGCGGTAAAATTCGGAAACATATCAATAAATGTTTTGCTTGTCAAAGCTTTTGGTGGAAAAACTAGAATTTTGAATGGTTTGTCTTTATATTATTTGTTTTTATTTAATTTTTTTATCAAAAAAAAACTTTGAAATTAATCTTGCTTTGGACTATACTTCACTATTGCTGTATTTATATTATTTGTTTTTATTTAAATTAAAAAAAAACTTTGAAATTAATCTTGCTTTGGACTGTACTTCACTATAGCTGTATTTATATTATTTGTTTTTATTAATTTTTTTTTTATAAAAAAACTTTGAAATTAACCTTGCTTTGGACTATACTTCAGTATGCGTTTGGTTTTAGGATTTGTTGCATTAGTGGACCGTTTCGATTAGTGGCCAACTTATGTGCTAGAAATTCTTAATGCCCTCAAAGACATATAAGATACTCGTAACATAATTTTTAAACTTATATCATCGGACACTGATATAAGTTAAACAACACACTAAACATTTTGAATGCAAACGGGTACTCACGACATAATGTAACTTGAAAACGACAAGTAAAATCCAATAAGTACCCACGCTAGCTGGCTGTTTATTGGATTTTACTTGTCGTTTTCAGGTTGCCCATATTTCCCATCTTTTAACAAGTATTAATAATTATTTATGTATTATATTATTATCGACGTAACGCGTATTAATCATTGCTTTACAAGTTTTAATTACTTAAATGATAAAAACTTTTTAAGAACACATTTTGGTTCACGTAGATCTAATGTACTTTAGTTCAATGACCCAGTACCATTTTAGGATTCATGAGGATTTTATTGCTGCTATTCCTATTAAGCAGTAGCTTCATTTTTCCCGTGCATGCATGTTATTATTAACATTAGTACCATTGTGTTGGTTATCGGTAGGCCGACGGTGACCTGTGAAGAAATTCAGTGAATCACATCATCTAATTATGCATTTCGAGGTCAATGACACGGTTTGAAGCCGGCTTCGTTGAGTAATGAACCCTTCAGGAAGTCTTACAACACGATACCCTGTCGCTTCTCGCTGCTTATGATGCCGCGATGGTTAGATAATGCAATTAAACCTAACGTTGTAAGCTTACTATTTTATCGATACTTACTTCCATATTTTAGTAAGTTTAGAGCATATTCCTTCACGGTAAACTGTGGTATAGTGTTATGTGGTCCAAAGAATCAAGCCCAAAAGTCTCCAATATAGCTTAACGACTAATGATAACGATCGATGACTTTAAGTACCTTTAAACTATTGAAACTTTGAAAAAAAAATCAAAAAGCTTTGCCAGCGTTAAGTAGTAATTTTTATGTGTAACTCTTAAGTAACTCTTAAGTTAACAAACGTTTAATAATGTTTTCAGTTTTCCCCAAGAAATTGTTTTACAACTATTCCGAATCCTTCTAGTGCATGTTCTGGCTATGAGAACAACTGCTCAATTTTCCCTAAAAGTGCATGAGTAAAAAATTTTTTATTTGAGGGAGTAGGTAAACCTTATTTTGAGCGCGTGCCCGAGGCCGTCCTTTGAGTATCACTATATGCAGGCAGAACATACCCCATTACACAGACGGTAGAAAACGCACGGAGAACAACACACAGAGAAGAAAACGTACAGAGTTTTACTAATAGCTTCCCACTTTTGAAATGAGTACAAATTTGCCAAACATTCCACAGTACAATATCCGCTACGTTGATGCTTCAATTCTATTCAGGTATTGATTGACACAAATTGTCAAAGAGTAAATTCCTGCGCTTCTCGAACTACGCTCTGGTGTGGACCCATTTGAAGCCAATCCTGACTGGCTCCGATACTTCATATATAAGCACTTTTCCTCGAGCTATGCCTTTGAGCGTCTGTGACATTATTTGACTCAACGCGAAGGTACTCCAATAAAATCAGTGAAAACCGATCCACTCTGCAATACGTTCTGAATCTCGTACGGAGTTCTCTTTAATTAAATATTTCATTGCTAACTGCTACGGTTTCTGATTGCCTTTAAGCGATTTGCTTCCTCGTCACTGGAAGTTAGTCCATCGAGCTTAAATTAGTAAAGTTATACATGCGGTACACGATTGCCTCTGAAGGCCTTTATTCAATACTAGGAAATCGCCCTCGCTTCGCTTCGTGAAAAATAGTACAAAAAAATATATAATATAGCCTATGTCACCCGGGGATAGTGTAACTTCCCAACAGTGAAAGAATTTTTCAAATCGGTTCGGTAGTTTCGGAGTCTATTCAAGCAAACAAACAATCAAATCTTTCCTCTTTATAATATTAGTATAGACTATTTGAAGTGGTAAACGATTCGCTCGTTTTTCGACGGCATGAAATCGTAAAACATCATCGCGCGAAAATGTTTACGATGTACCTAAATCCGTTTTTCAATGAGACACGATATTTTAATGGTACGATTTAATGGAAAATCCGTATCGATTATAGACCGGATTTGTTACTTTGCGCTCTTCTGTTTCTATTAAGTTATGTATATCTATTCTGTGGTTGCACTATCTATGTGGTCGAGTGCTAACACATTACTTCGGCAAAAGACAAGAGCGTGAGGAAAAACCTTCTCTGTAGAGAGTACTCTAAAATATGTTCTCCCTTTTCAATTCTTTGTAATGCAACCAAATTACTTAAATAAAGTTAAAATTACAGTTTACAATACACCATTCGGTTATATAAATTGTTGTATGTCAGACAAAAGAGCTGGATGATTATTACAAATACATAATATTATATTCTTTTATGTATTATACAATAGTTATGTACTTCCTGTCTCGCTAGTTATCTCCTGTCTCGCTTGCTCAGGTAATACGATTACCTACATTTTCCGTTTCACTTTCATAATCCGGAGAACATCAAGACAAGTGAAAAATAGTTTGCACTTGTGCAAGGAACTTGTTCTAACCACAAGGATCCAAACACCTAGCATCTAGCTAAGTACGTGTTTGGATCAAGAAAATACGTATAAGACTATTATAGTTGCACTATTCAGAAAATCTAACTCATAACAGCTATTCAACTCTTTGCCGTCACAATACATACTAAATTATACCTTTGTAATGACATACACAAGAAAAAATATTGGAAGTAGATCCATTACGTAGAAGCAGACTTCATGGGGCCTCGTGCCCTAAGAAGCCGAGGGCTGGCTTATATTTAAAATGAGGGCTAAGGTACTTGCTTTACCACCATCGAATTATCCGTCAGACTTAGTGCAGCTCTTTAGTGGAAGCCGGTAGTGTCAAGGATACAGAACGACTTCCTACTAATATTCGATAACATTATCAGTCAACACGTCTGTTGTCTGACAAAGTAGAAGTCTAATAGAGACACGGATTACCCCCAATAGAGACTACGAACAAATTAGAATTGATCTCTGTCACGGCTTTGTCGGATTGAATTCTCGAAACGTAATAAAAATCTTGTTCGTGTCGGAATTTCGGATCAATCTAAAGGTTCGAATTTTTGACGGACGTGTGAATGACGAAAATTTCATCAATTGTTTTAGCAAGTGGCTTCAAGCTTTGTTTTATTGACATGCAGTGTACAAAGCAGTTTATTGCATTTTATTTACGGATTTTATCTTCATTTTAATTGAATTGTCATTTACTTTTATAACGGAATATTAATAATAAGTACTGGTCCGACTTCTCTATGTTTATTATTGTTAAAAGTTATCGCTAAATTAACTAAAATTGTACGCCCATAACGGGCAGGACGTACCGATAAGATTTCTAAAACTGTACCACATCTGTTTGCCACAATAAACTATTTGATTTGATTTGATTTACGTAGTATATTAGCAGTATCAGAAAATGGTTGATCCATTTATGGCCCACTTCTAGGGCCCTCTTCATGACTAATGAGGCTTAGAGAATACTCCAGCACGCTACTCCATTTATAAAATCTAGGAAATCACCCTCGCTTCGCTTCTGGAAAAATAGTAAAAAATATATAATATAGCCTATGTCTCCCGGGGATACGGTAGCTTTCCAGCAGTGAAAGAATTTTTCAAATCAGTTCGGTAGTTTCGGATCCTATTCAATGCAAACAAACAATCAAATCTTTCCTCTTTATAATATTAGTATAGATAAATTAATTTGTAGTTAGGATTGTAGGAAGGTTTATTTGGAAACCCAAATGTCTACTGCTATCTAATTAACAACCGGGACCGATGGCTTTACGTGCTTTATGAAACACGCAAGCGCATAACAAATATCACCGATTCAATTTTCCTTTTCATTCATTTTTGCTTAACTTGGATCAAACTTGAACTAGCGATTAGTTGCCATCCGACTATGAGCGCTTATAAAATATGATTATACTTAGGAAATTGAGGTACAGAATTGCCAGCCTCTCGGTATTTTGAATAGGATACATTTAGGATTTACACTTTAAATCTTCTTCCCTTCGGCGTTAACATCCCTTTTGCGCGGACGACGCGCCATGCTTCCATAGTCAAAACGGAATACTTTTAGCTTCATCACGATTATAAGATATTATAGCCGTACAAAGGCGTAAATATTATAAAGATTTATCAAGTCAATTGATAACAATAATCTTATTTACAACCCTTTATTATTATATCCATCTTTCAATTTATCACTGGCATAGGTATACTCGTCAAGTAACAGCAACACTTAAACACAATGGCTGGAAATAACATGATAAACAATAAATAAGGTCAGGTAAAGGGTTATTAAAAGAGAAATTAAAATTTCACGGACAACTGGAAACTCTGTGAAAGGTTAATTATTTTATCGGTTTTCATTTAAGACGTTAATTCCTAAGACAAGCCGCGTTTCCGGCGCTTGGCCTTCAGGGGAAGTGGTCTACAACCTCCAACTTGTAGATCACTTCTCTAAATTTGAAGGCTTTTTATTTTGTTTTCATTCGGGGTTTTATTCCATAATCAGACGGCGTCGAAATGTGAACAAACAAATACAATCGAGAATAAATTGGCCGAGCTTTTTGTAGTAGGTATGAGGAATTAGTCAAGCAAACGTTTTTGGCTGGTGCTATGGTGAATAACAATTGGACACGACGTTATTAATGCTCTTTATATCAAATGAAAAATCCCTTTTATCCTACACTATTAAACGAGCAATATTTGAATCTTAGATTAGTCATTATGTGAATGTATTTTATATACCTATCTATCTATACATATCGCTCACCCAGTAATACAACGGCACATCTACGTTTGTCATATTTTACAGAAACGAGAATCAAAAACTATAAAAATGTTTAAAATTAATTTATGGGTTATTTTTACGTTTTTTACAGATTGTATGGGTTTGGTTATATAGACATTAATACATATTTACCACTTTGTAGATTATGCATTTCAAAACACGTATACCATATAAACTCAATGTCGCATTTTTTGCAGATGTGCCATTCGGGTGCCATTATATTACTATCTGTAGGTGAGCGATACATTTGTCACACTAATCACGTTCTCGAAAACTGCTCTAACGATTTCTATGAAATTTATATAGGGGTTTACGGGGACGAAACGTAATAATTATAATCTATAATTCATGGAGCATTATAGATTTTTAGGCGAGTTTTATTAGTCTTAGTTTTCTCTATTTTTACCCGAGCAGAATTCAGTCGCCCAGGTATTTATTATAATCAAAGGTGAGTCTAGATATATGAACACAAATTCTTATATCCGAGTAGATATTCAAAGTATATACGTACATTTAAAATGCATAAATACTCTTTCATCATCTCCAAAATATGTTTCCATGTATACCAGGATTTATCTCTTTAAAAATGTTAAATCTTTTTCCGCAACAAATGGAATACATTCCTAACAATACGTCAGATTTGGACTAGACCGATTTTCGTATTTGCATTAAAAGTAACAGATTTTATAATAAAAACGCGAGCCTGTTTCCACATGTTCATTCAATAGTTCAATTCAATAACGAAGTTCCATTTAACTGACGATTAATCCAGGTTTTTTTTTTGTTCTATTTTTATTAAAACAGATTTTTAATAATTGCTTTCGCTATTAGCTGGATACGCAAAAACGTAGTTTAAGAATTTCGGATTTGATTCGATTTCTTAACACATTCTATTTTAACCAATACGTTTCCTAGTAAGACTTGTAAACGTATTACTATGAATCATGAATCAAATTAGGAAATAACGTGGTAACATAATAACTATGGTGTACCAATAAGTGCAGGTAAGGATCTCGCTTACAGTACTGTTAGTAAAGTGCGGCTAACAATACTATAGATAGACTACAGAGTAGTACAGAGCAATGATCGCGTAACCCTTCACTTGTATTCAGTGACTAACAACGCAAAGCGGTGAAAGTATTAGGCAATATAAACAGCTTGTATGCCGTTGTTTCATAAGCAAGGGTAGTGCGTAGTACCATAGCTTTGCCCACGTTTTACGGGATAATAATTACCCTATTTCTTACTCCATGTGGTCTATCTGTGTGCTAATTTTTATGAAAATCCGTTTAGTAGTTCTTGAGTGAAAGAGTTACAAATACTCTCTCGTACCTACCCTCGTTTACTCTTTACCCTAAATTGCCTTTTTATCGTACTGTCCAATTCTACGAAACGACAATTTCATACCTAAAGCCCTAATATTTATTGAAGTCGTTTAAGTGTAACAAAATAATTAAATAATTATTACATTACTTATAATTATTACATTAAAAATACAACAGCATGACACTAAGGAATAATGTAACTTTCTATTGGTGAAAGAATTTTTGGAATCGGTCCAGTAGTTTTTGAGTTTATTCGTTACAAACATATAAAAATACAAATCTTTCCTCTATATAAGTATTGAAGTAGGTGATGTATGATTTACGCCAAAGTGATTTAGTACCGCTCTATAACTCTGTCCTCAAAATATACGAGTCTAACTTCCCTTTAAAGTGAAATATTTTGAGAGGAAATAACATAATTTCCTATACAATATTTTAAAAGTGAATAAGGAATACCTAAAACCTAGAGTAACCGAAGTTTGAAGACGATCTGCTAGACAAACGAATATCGTTGCTCATAACTATACATAAAGCCACTAATTTATAATTTTGAGTCCTTACTCATTGAGTTTATGGTCGATATTTCTTTGTGTAACCTTATTATAATATTCATATTAAGAAGTCTGGCGTCTATTGAATCTAAAATAGTCAAGTTGAAGGCCGTCCGCTTACGACCGGAAGCCGATTTCGTATGCATATTGGGTCATGCTGACATAACTTGAAGTCAACAAACTCCTAATGAGAATCATGCGTATGACAATTCGATAATCAAATGTTGCCTTTTACATTACATTACATACTACGTCAACGAGAAAATAATAAAACAGCACTTGGACCTTTTTTCTAATCTTACGCTCTACACGTAAGATGTGGGTTTTCTCACAAAATTTTAGCGAATGGTGTACATAACACTTGGACCATTGAAGTATTATTAGTAACGTAGAACCAATTTTTCCTTGAAGTAATCCTTTGACACTTAAAGTCAACTTTTGACCGCAGACCGGGTTTAAAGTATTTAAATGTCTCATATGATAGTTTGACTTACCACTTTAATTTTGACTTACCATCACTAGGATTGTATGTTTCCCAGTTGTTACCTAAATGAAGTGAATGAAAATGAATGAAAAATGAATGAAATTATCTAAATGAAGAATCCAGAAACAAAATTCTAAGTCATTTTTGAGAAGTTGAAGTGTTTACTCTCATATAAATGATGAGCTTACCTCCTGTTACATAAGAAACATCCTTCACACCTTGGGAAGCACGCTTGGTTCCAATTACTGTGAACAAAGCTGAAGCTTGACGTTTATAAGACGTAGTCTCGAAAAATCTGCTGGAAAAATTTTATAACAATACTTTTTAAGGTTCTGTTTTGATTACGGAAATAGTTTCGACATGTCCGTCCGTTGCAGCACAGCGCAGAGAACTGTAATTATGCACGCTGCATGGAAGCTTGTAAGGATGTTTATTACTTTCACGCTACTTCTGAACAGATTTTCATATTTAGCAAATCATACATAATACGTAATGAAAACCACATAACTTAGGTATAGGAGAACGGTATAGGAGAACTGATCAAAGTCATTGTTTTTATTACAAAAGCGAGCGTCCAACCATCGCTATTGTTAATAACTTTGCGCAATGAGATTAAGACAAGAGCTCGTTAAAAGTTGATATAAGCAGGACGTTTAGCCGAGCGGGATCATATTCGGGAACAGGCGAGTTCTGAATAACTGTAGTTGAATGAACAATAATAGGTACTTTGGGAAGCTACTTTGGTAACAAGTTAACTTACGGCTTTATTCATAAACGCTTGACAAACCTATTTTAGCTACTGCACTGTTATAATATGTTTTATCTTTATCGTTTTTCGTAAGAGTGAAAGAAAAAAATACTTTTTTAAGCCTTCTGCTTTTTCTGTTTTTATGAAAAGAGGGTTAATAATTACATCTAGCATTATTAGGCTGTTTATTGCCGGTGTCTGTTGACACAGATGATCATACAAAACATGAGAAATATCGAATTAATTACTGATGAAAACCCCCTCCATACTAAATTTCATGAAAATCGTTGGAGCCGTTTCCGAGATCCTCAGAATATATTTATACAAGAATTGTTCGTTCAAAGGTATTAGATTAGATAAAACAATAAAAAGCTAAAGTAGTCCTAAAGTATCTGCTTGCCTTTAAAAACTTGTCGGGAGGAATTTAGGAGATTTACCTTATCTTGTAAACTTATATTAACCACAGCTGTTAAAACCTCCAGGCAGTCGACGGGAAGAATTTAATACAACGCTTATAAAATATAGGCGTCCTTTGTAGTAAGGTAATTTTTGAAGAAAAAATCTCGAGTAGGTATAATTCTCTATTTAACCTAAATTGCTTACAAACGAGCAATAAGACCGTGTAATAGTCGTCGTTCATTTTTATGTGATAAGAATAGCATATACTTGCAGTGCCATCGCCCGCCGCCCATAGACATCTTTAACGTCGAATAGAACTAGAAAAGGTTCTTCTTTGATCGACTTTTTTGACCAGCAAAGCCAGACCAGTAGATAACGTACCACTTACCATCAGGTGGATCGTTTTTCGCCTGCTAACAAAAAAGATGACGAACATTTACCGTCGCTCTTCAATTAGACAACACATTTGCTTCGTCCGTTATGAGTATCACAAGCAGGCACGGTTGGCTCACATTCAAGGACAAAAGGAACCCCTTAAATCCGGAAATTGCCCTCATCCTTCATAAATAAACTTTAATTTTACTACACTACTAGTATCATTAAACAAACATTTTCAGTTGAGTCCTATTGAAACTACGGCAATATAACTGCAAACAAAAAGGACTCAGATAATGTTCTTAATATTTGCTTCGTCCGTTATGAGCACAGAACATCTAATAATTAGTTAGAAAGGAATTGTGGGCAAGGTAGGCGCGCCAATACTGTGATCAAATGCGCACATCGCACAAAAACACGCGATTGCGCTGTTTAGTGACTCGCAAACTCCAACGGAGAAAAGTACTGCAAAATACTGCGACTTAATTACGTAAAAATGCCTTCATGTGCGGTAATTGGAAAAGACTTTGTTTCGGAGGCCATGATGAAATATGAGTCTGTCGACGGAGTAAGTAATTTCAATCAAAAAGTATAAAAGTATATAATGAATAAGTATGCCTTGCGAAAATAAATACCGATAAAAATTTATCGACAATCAATCCCTAGCTACAGAGTCACGCCTACTTCATGCACACATAACAATCCTCGTGCGTATTTGTTCATTTTCGTTAGTAGTGTTTATTGAAACGGCGACAGCGGTTCCCATACAAATTACGTGCTATGCCCCTTCTAACTAATTATTAGATTTTCTGTGGTTATGAGTATCAAAAGCAGGCACGGTTGGCTTACACTCAAGGACAAATGGAGCCCCTTAAATCCGGAAATATCCCTCATCCTTTAGAAATAAATAAACTCAAATTTACTGGACTACTAGTATCATTAAACAAACATTTTCAGTTGGGTCCTATTGAAACTACGGCAATATAACTGCAAATAAAAAGGACTCAGATAATGTTCTCCATTACAAGCTGACATTGGTCCCAGGGCTTTTAAAGGACCATCAAAGAAAAAGAGTGACTTGTAGTGTCTGTCTCTTTCTTCTCGATCTTTTATTTAAAACCAAGCATCTTTTTCAACGATTTATTTATAAATTTCAGTAAACGATTCTTTTGCATTCAGACAAGTTACAATCCTTTGATGTAAAGCAATCAAATTCTTTCCAATATCGGCTAAAGTAAACTTTATAAGAAAGTTATATTGGATTGTCTACCCGCGTGGAAATATTTACGGACGACGGGGTTACTACCATACACATTAGGAATTATATGTATTACTCGTAGCATTTTCGGATACTTTTTGAAACGGTATTGGAATGAAGCGTAGGTAAGCTTGACGTAAATTAAAACGTTTCACTATAATAACAACGTTCTTATTGGCGAGACGAGCGGGACTATCTTTCCTTTTGAAGTCATTGTATTAAAACAATTTCTCATATTCGTAACCAAAATATTGTGGAATTCAACTTAACAAGTAATACTCGGACACTATATCAAAATGATTGCTAATTAATTCTTACAATTTATTACAATAAGTGTTAAGCATAACTTTTTAATTCAAGCTTTTTGAACTTTCACTAGTTTTTCCGGTTCAAAGAATCTCGAAATTAAAGGCCAGTAAGAACGTACTCAGAATAATAACAAGAGTAACAATAGATTAGTTAAAGCTATAATAAAATACTATAATATTCATGCAGTTAGAGGGACTAGAATACCTGAAAGATTTCTTTATGCCTGGGCTTTGACTGAACTAGAATACTTTGGACTATAAATGTATTCCCTAAGAAGGAGTTACTCCTTTACAAATTACTTACAGCTTGCTACACGATTCTCTGCTCATAAAACATCATTGATCCAGTACAGGCGTGTAATTTTTCGACTGAAGACTATACAATTTAAAAATAACTTCTAACCAACAGACGGTTGAGGAGCTTCTTAGTTCTAACGACTATCGAGACCTCAAAATATAATAGTAATTTAGAAGCTTCCAAAAAAAGGAACTAATGAAAATACCTTTTAAAGGTTTATAATTACGTACTTACATACATCCATACATACAGGCAGAAGTCATAACTTTTATAGCTTTGCCGAAATCGGGAAAAAGCAAAAAAGCCAAAGCAGAGAATTTTAGCTCGTATTTTGTTTATGCTAACTTGAATGAATTCTCTTACGAAAACTGAAAATTCACCGGTTCCAAGGAGTGTAAACAATAGAGTCCTCTAGAGATAACCGGGCCACAATACGTGCTTGTAGCGAACTTTACAACTATGAGGGTATGTCTAACTATTCTGTATCGCGTGTGTGCGAAAGCTATCACAACTTGTAATGAAATTTAGAGCTCAGTAATGAAATTAGAAGATGCTTTCATAGTAAGTGCACGTTGAATTGTTTTCTCTAAATACTCGCTAAACCTATAAAGGTTCGGCATAGTTGGTTACCTATCAAAGGTTTTTTTCAAAGATGTGTCGATGTGAAAACAAAGGCAATATTTTATTGGACATTTAAAATCTATGTAATACACGTGTCGATGGTGGCTTTGACATTGATATCTACGTATATATGCGATGGTGTGTCATAAGGAAGCTCATTTACAAGTTTGTCGATATTTACAGCTTGCACAGCAGTAGTCATTAAATTATACCTGACTGTCATGTAATTTTTCAGACTGACGGACAGATGACTTTGGACACTTATGGCCGGTTTCTGAAGTCTCCAGTTAAACGATCAACAGCTATTGAATCAATAAAGTTAAACTTAAGTTATATATTCGATAACAGTCACTGGGTTTCTGAGCACGCGAGGAGCCTTTCAATAACTATGAATCCAATAACGAGTATCTAAAACTGCCACTAGATGGCTCTCTTCAAATGATAATAAAAAGATAAGTTTCAAATAGATATTATCATTTTATTTTGTCGTTTTGACTAATTGTATTTATTTTGTGGTAGTAAATATGTAAAAAATATTGAAATTTGGTATTTATTTGCGTCTGTTCATCGTAGTCAAATATCAACAATAAAATTTAAAAACGTCAATTTAACGTTTATTTTGGTTACCATTGGTTACCATTGGTTACTATGGTAACATAGTATTTGAGAATAACACCTCTGTCATTCATTGTCAATCTAGAAAAAATTGTTGATTTCTTGCAAATAATTGTATTTGTATTTTCAATAATCTGAGGTCCTTGAGGCTATCCATATACCTACGGCACACACAAATGACCTCAAAATAGTTGTAACTTGTAATTTGTCATATTCTGTCCACGAAATGTTAAAATGAAACGTCAAATAAAGTTATGGAACCGGTAAACGGCCATATATGCTTAGTTAAGTTAATCTTAGATAAAACGGAATTTATCTATTATCGCCGTGCTCAGAAACGCTTTTTCGGAAGTTATCGACCCGTTAGCGTTTTTGAATAGATAAACTCTCGAAAAAAGGATCTCAGAAACCGGGCATTAGAAAAACATTGGCAATTTGATAACAAAGATTTGTAATGAAAACTGTAGTGAAGATTTCGAACAATAAAGTATAATTTTATCATTCTTTTTCACAATTTCTCTCATGAAGTGTATCCTGAAGGGTGACTATTACATAATAATCCAATGGCTTCATTCATTCAATCATTCGTTTAGGATGTATTTTATGTTCAATTGAATTTTAATTGTATCAGGCGCTATGTCGCTTATACGAGTATGGGCAATGATCATCGACGTTCTTGCCACGTCGATGGCAATGATCCATCTTGATTTTTACATACCATCGTCACTTATCAAACCAATTACTGGGAAAGCGATCAGAAATCTGAATTTTATTTCTTCAACCTGAGTATTCCCAAGATGCCCAAACATAGGTCCATTACGAGCCGGATGAAGATAATATTATCCAGGAAATATAAATATTTATGGAAAAGGCGAAGAAATAAGGGAAGATACACTTTAGCGGCAAACGGCGTGTCGACATCAAGGTTATAACCAGCACACTGGCAGGAGTCAAAAGCGTATTTCCAGTGTTGAGCCGTAATTTTTTATTGTATTTTTTGCACCCAACACTCAATATTCAGGTAAATATTCAGGAAATTGTCTGATTATCTAAGATACATACCATTGTTGTTTCACTTAATGTACCTACATAGTTACGTTGCATTTGGTTTATCAACCCGAGTGTTGGAAGTTTTCAAACCGCCCGAGGGCCTCCGACATGGCTTAACGACTGTTAAACCGGGACCGACGGCTTTACGTGCCCTCCGAAGCTCGGAAACGCTCAAGAATTTTTTGTCACTAGCGGTCACCCATCCAAGCCGCCAGGCTATGAGCGCTTCATACTATGAACTGCTTTACATACCATAACGAAAATGGCACCCCGGCTTGATCGCTATTTTTTATTGTTTTATGGTAAACAAAAAATATTTGATCGGCGAGCGACCTCTTTGGTTCAACAACATTCGGCCGATCCTCATTCCATCTCTTTCATCATCTTTCCACGGCAAGTCCAGTGTTGCCAGCAGGACAGATTGATAATTTCGTACAAACTAAATCACTAAATGAGAACTGCTTGAAGGACGCAACACCACCGGAGTGTCCTTCTGGAAGCCGCTACCAGAAGAACTGACCTATGGACTTTCTATCAACGCTCGGTACCGTGATGTGATGTGATCAATAAAACCAATTTCGGAAACAAATTCCCTGATCTATAATTACAGAAACTGCATTTAAAAGGGATAACTAGAGTTTCGTTTGATGTTCAAGTTTAAAATTAATAATACTTAAGTATGCACAAATGGCTGGCCATCAAATATTTGGTTTTCAAGTCCGCTCAGTATAAAGTATTATTTTTCGGTTTGTTTTATATGCAATATTTGTTGTAGGTACTTTTATGACTATTACCTAAGGGTGTTGACTATACTAACATCTCAAATTATGTGCATGTATCCATATTACCGAAAAGGACTTCTTCTATCCTTCAGTCTAAGCAAATCTGACCTGTCCGCGGGTGTCTAGTCTGATAACTGACAGTAAATGTTTGCAAGTTGGACTTAACGCTGAGACTAAGCTAGATAATACAACGCTCAGCATCCTCCAGAAGAAGGGATCCTTGCCTCGTCAATTTTTTAGCAAGGTGCACTGCGAGCAAGAGATTTTGTTTAAGATTGCTTAGACTCAAAGATGGACTGGATAGGTACAGGCATTGTTTTCCAAACCTCTCCAGTTGAGCAGTTCAACTTTAACTTCCTTATTTTCTTTTCAGGTGGACCATAGCCGTTTTCTTCTGGGTCGGGGTAGCATACTATAAGGCTCCAATGTTTAGAAAGGATAAGAAGGAAAGTTACATAAAAGTCATCTTGAGGGCGGATGCCTGGAAACGGGTGCCTTTGAAGCTGTTACGGTGGGGCAGGAAGATGCCATCGACTGCGCAATACGACTTGGTAGCGGACGACGAGTACGACATGAGAATACCGCTCCATCCAGACCAGGCGTTCAAGTATGGCATCACCTTCCACGCTAAGGTAAGTGATTAATTTAAGACTTCATTTGTTGGTTAAAAATTTTTGCATCATTTTATTTAGGTATGCAGGTACATTTTTATAATCTTATTAGGATCAAGGAAAATTAGTATGAACACGGTAAAGCGAGTGTTTCAATGTTAAAGACTCAATTAATATTCATTAGAAAGAGTCGTTCTTCTTGAAATTTGTAGCGAGGGTGCAATTAGGGTAGGTACGTAATAGGGTAATCCGTAAAGATCCATCAAGTATAATCTAATAAATTCTGTTGAGTTCATATTCGTGAGAGAAATGTTCTCCACATTTGTTCTATTAAATATCAGATTTATACTACTTGTTACCTTTCACTAACACAATACTTGCAAATTCTGAAAAAAACGCAAATTATAAGCAATGCAATGTTTCAAATAATTGATGATGATGTGAATAAATAAAGTGTTATGAAATTAAAACACAACTTAAACTCCATTAACTATTTTTGATCCAGCTGAGACACAAGCTTTCAAATGATGCTCAATTCATTTATTTGAAAAATAAAAAGCGATAAAGGAAAGAGAGAAAGATTAATTATGGCGGCAAATCTATGGGTATTTATTGAATATTTGAATTGAATGTTTTTTTTCAATATTCAGTTCAGATTGAATCCCGTTACAGTTTTATTATTTATCAGTATAGATTGTTGAATCTTTGCATGTGATGCTTCAATCTTTCGCTGATTAGCGGTTTCAGCAACGCATGACAGAATATATTAATTGCATTAATTAAAAAAACCATAAACCCGACTGCCTACTACAAACTACTAAACAACTAAACGCCACAGTAGAATAAAAAATCTCCATTCTCGAAGTAAGTAACGTATACGGTATGTTATGACATTTTATGTAATGTTATGTTACATACAGAATAAATAAAAATTCAAATGTAACATTTACTCGTAAGTATGCAGCGTCAATAGAAAAACTTTTACCAATTCTGAGTTACGGCTTTGACAGAGTAAGGTAAATTGCAGATTTACGTTAGAAACTTAAAAAGGAAGTACACTTGCGTTCTCTTATAAAACTAGCGCTAACCAGAGGGTATTTTTATACAAAAGTACTAAACTGAACATTTCATTACACCTTGTAAAAGCATGAATATTTGAAGATAGTCGCTTTAAAAAAGAGGCTGAGCTGGTCATCATGCAGAAATAATCTTAAAGAAGACATAATTATCCAGTTCCAATGTATTATATTTAAAGGAGAATGCCCATAGGCCCATAGCCAGTACTCTTAAAAAAATAATTGTGTCACAATGATTTTTGGACAAAAAATTTAAATAAAATATTTCAAGTATTTTACCCTATTTCCTAAAAAATCCTTATTGGGTATATTTTTCTGAAATTAATAAGTAACTTTACTTCCGTTTTACAAAAGAAAACCGTTGGGCCATTTATGTTTGGATAAGGGCCAATCAGGAATCTTTTAAAATCCTTCGGGCCAATAGGTAGCATTGATTTGATTATAATTATGATACAACAGTTATAGTATAATATATCCATGACAACAAACTAGATGACGTAAGGGGACTGTCAAATGAATTATTTTTTTTATAGAAAATTATTAAAATCAGCCAGGAGTAATAGTGTTCTGTGATTATAATACATTATAGGTGGAGAGCCCAGGGCCGCCAGACATCACTTATTTTCTGACGGATGAAATGTGGACGATTGAGTAGTGTTAGTATGTACTATGATCGTATGCCTACTTGCTAGCTTGGAAAAACGGCCAATTTCCAGGTATCAGGTGATCAAGGTACAAAAAATCATTACTAAGTTCACGTATTTTCTCATGGCTGATTTTCACGTATGTTCTAGATAATATAGTTAGAAATAAGTTGTCAATACTCCCAGACACATTACGTGGGCCATTTTGCTTTACAGACACCTTGAACCTGCCAAAATAATGAGTTAAGTTCACGTATTTTCTGACGCTCCATTTTTATATATGTTCTCCAGACAACTATTTTAAAACCTTTTAATTTAAATGTACTGACATTTCTCCATACTAAATGGGCATTCTCCTTTATATTATATTTTTAATACCAATATTTATTTAAAATGTGTGTACAAAAATATAAACTCAATATAGTATTTTATATAATATAGTTTTTCACGTAAGGGTTATTAGTTTAAGGTGTGTCCAATTTCGAGTTTAAATTTATAATTATACACCATTGTACATTAAATAGATATCTACATAATATGAAAATATTAATACAAACATTAAACCATTTTTATGCATATTGAATGACCAGTTACTGTTAAATTCATCGAGTAATCTTGAAACGATAAAAGAAAGTGAAACTTTCAAGAAATATAGGAGCTAGGAAAGCGCTACTTTCAATATCTTAAGTTTCCTGACTGAAGCGTCTAAATTACTCTGTGAACATCTATTTGCCAGACTCGACATTGCGCAATATTGTATTCATAGAAATAAATTGAAGTGAGCGTCTTCCCCGTAGATTGTAAACCGTTTTCCGATAGAACAACTGGTGTAGGTTCGCTTAAGTTATTAAATTGAACCTCAAATTCTTGCTGTGAATTAAGCTGCTTCAAAAAACTGTTTCTTTTTTATGGAAATAGCCGACTAATGAGCTGACGATCCACTTGATGGTAATTGGCTATCGTCGCCCATGGACATCAGCAACACCAAAGACATCACTGAAGCGTTACTGTTCAAGAAAGAGAGAAGAAAAAGAAAGAAAGTACTGGTTCTCAAGCCCCCAGCCGGAACACGACGAGTCGTAATATAATAAATAATAAATAAATAGGCAATATATAGGCAACCAGTAGGCAAAATGTTTTGTTCGTTTTGAACAATAAGTCGAACAAGCTAATTGCATAGGTCAATCTTCGTGTAGACTTTGACAGGGTATAACGCTAGGATTTAGGGTTAGCTACGCAACAACTCTGGTGTTAAAGTTTTGTATAATATAACTCCCCAATTCCAGCGGCATGAATATCCTACTTATTGTTATAAATATAAAAGTTTGTATGAATGTTTGTTACTCTTTCACGCAAAAACTTCTGAACGGATTTTCATGAACTTCGGCATACAGTTAGAGCATGACCTCGAATAAGACATAGAGTACTCATTTTCGAAATAACTTTTAGTGTTGTATGGAAACAATTAATAAACAAAGTGATAAGTGAATGTACAAAGCGTAGACGTTTCGCTAATAAATTAAAAATATGGAGTTAAAAATTTTGTTAAAAAAGGTTTGGAGATAGAGACTAGTAGTGTCATACAAAAATAATGTTGAGAGTGTACTTGGTGCAAGATACTACTGTGTCTCCTGATCCCGGAAAACACGGATATAACTGTGGGCAAAGCGTCAGTTACACATATTACGACAATAACCGCGATGGGTGTTTTGTAGTATCCTCTGTAGCTCTTCAAAAAGGCCTCGCGAGAAATGATATCGTTCACGATTGGTTAGGTTTAAAGACATTTATTCTCATAAAGACTTACATACACCGAAAAAATAACAGTACTTAGCGTGAATTAGAGAGGGTGAAGTTATTTTACATGTTGCCCCAATTTAGACATATTTTCTAAATTGGGACGCGACCGCGCGACACAAATGTGTTACAATTTACAATACTCTCAATACCTAGGGATTTAATTCGATTTACCTGGTAGCTAATCCTGCAAATGATATGTTTATCCAAACAATTAATTTACATTGGACGTGAATCGTCTATTAAATGATCTACGTTTAGAAAGAACCATAATTGAATAAGACAAGAAGTATTGAATAAGAATAACCTGTCTAATAAACTTGTGTCGAAATTTTCTATATCTAATTTCTAATTTTCTGTCCAATTTTGGGAGTGTGATAATAAACAGGTATGTCAGAATACAGCTTTATAGTACCAGGGTCTCCATGCTAAGTCGCGAAAAGATGATTTCCTCCTGATGTTTATCGTTCAAGTTTAACATTGATGTACGTATACTAATCATAAATGATTAGTATACTAATCATAAATGATTAGTATGAATCCATCAATGTTAAACAGGACGGATGAATGGACAGACATGATTGTTTGCGGAACCCTGTAAAGGAAATTTAGTACGAATTATTATAACTTATTTTTTAACAGACAATGAGCAAAACTTAATTAGGTTACTTATTTTATCATAATCAGAACATTGTTTTAAAAGAATAAGTAACATAATTAAAGTAAAATGTCACGGTATGATTATAAAACTGAGACAAAGTAAATCATGGCAAGTTAATTAAGTAGATACATGAAATAAATTGGTTGGTACAAATGTTTCTAGAAATTTTTTCTCCAAAAATGATGTGATTCAAAATACTTTATGAATATTTTTTTATTTTTAAAAGAATATTTTCAGTGGCGTCTAAAAATATGTGCAAACAGTTCCTAAAGCCTGAACAGATGTAAATTATCTAGCTATCTATCTATCATCTGAGTTGAATTCGGTCATTAATCATCGAAAATAATCTTACTACATAGTATCTATTTAAAACACCTGTAGTAGAACACATAATTAAGAAAAGTACCCTGTTTTATAATGGGCTCCTAATGAGTTAAAAGTTGAAACCCAGTATCAACGAGATTATATCAGCCTCGGATTACGCTTAGTTCCATATCATCTTTGTATGTGTATGAGTATGTATTACACGCACACATATATGATTTACTAGGCCTCAGCGAAAGGTTTCTTAAAAATATGCCAAGTGGGAGTCAAGCCACTTACATAAAATTAAATTCATCATGTACATGTAATCAATGTAATATACAATGTAACATGTAATCAATGTGATATACTAAAGCCGTGAATTTTTACATATCCAATACTCTGTGTCCAACACCTACTATTTAGTTGGCAAGAGGAGAACTTGACTCTAACCAAAATTAGCACTTTATTGCCAAATAATCATAAATAATCACATTAATTACTTTAAAATTGTTACTTTTGATTTTAATCAGCATTGTGTATATCACAGACATGTATCTAGAGATGTATATAGTCGCGCACTATTTTATAAAACGCACATATTTTATACTCGATACATTCATTCAATATTTTTGTGTAATATTTACGAAACACCTTTCAATACGAGACTATCCGTTACGGGGAAGTAAAAATATTTATTGAAGAACCATTTTGTTGTTGGAAGTGCCATGGAATTACATTTTCCGGTACCTTTTCCACCATGGGAATTACGGAGGTAATATAAAAGAGATTTTCTTTGCAATAGAACTCTCCCAGAATGGAGCCATAGACCTTCACTGAACTATACGATAACGACATCTTATGTTGTATTTTGCATACACCTAGACATTCATGAAGCTTAGAGGTGCAGGCACACCAGAGTGGACTTTATTCACATGGCTGATTAAAGTCTATTAAAGTGGACTTAAGCCATCTGGGTGTATTAACCCAGGTGAATAAAGTCGATGATATCAAATGTTAGGTATAGTGTTGACTAAAATAAAATAGATCGTGAAGTATGGAAATAACATCTATACTAATATTATAAAGCTGAAGAGTTTGTTTGGTTGAACTTGGGTTGAACGCGCTAATCTCGGGAACTGCTGGTTTGAATTTAATTTTTTTTGTGTTTGATAGTCTATTTATCGAAGAAGGCTATAGGGTATATAACATCATATTATATGTATTTTACTAGTTTTTTTCCACAAATTAACGCGGGTAAAACCGCGAGGCACAGCTAATTTTAAAATATTATAATGTCGTGAAGTGAACTCTCCCATTTCTAGAATGGTTAAATCGTACAACAAATGTGGTGGCTCACCGGACACCAATATAAATGCTGTTACACTGTCTAAATTTAAAAGTAGTTTGTTTAAGTTAGAAAAAATTTAATTGTATTAATTATTATTATATGTCTCTTTTATCTTTTCAAGGTTAAAATTTGTATTTTTATGTCTTTTTTCTGTAAAGTACCTGTTTTAATCACGTCTATTCTTTTAAAGCTTGTTATGTTTATCTGTAATTGACTGTCCATTTATTGTATGTTGTATAATCACATTTTTTTTTGTTTGTGTAATCAAATGTACCAGTCCTTGATGAACTTTAAAATAAAATATAAAAAAGTGTGGAAGTATCATTTGAATTATAAAGCTGTGTCGAGATCGTGTCGTTGTCGTGTCGTCACTCGTCCTGCGAAATAGCGACCATAGTCATGTTACCGTTTGGCCCAAAGTGGGTAGAATCAATCACGAATTCCTAAAGCGATGACATATAAGGCGATTTGCTGTAGTGAACAATATCCGGATCATATTATGTTTTATATTACTATATTTCATACGATTGGAGCATAAAAGAATATTTATGTTATGCTATCAATTATTTATACTTCAAGTTGGGTAAGATTTTGTTTTATTGAGTGTTTTTGTAAAATTATAAGGCGCCGGCCACACAGAAAAGACGCAAGACACGGACCCGTCGCAGTCGCGGCGCCCGTTTAATCTACTTTCATACAAAATGTATGCAGCCGTCGCGACGTAAAACATGCAGAAAAGACGGGACGCCCGTCGTTTCTGTATGCGCGCTACCGCGACTGCGACGGGTCCGTGTCTTGCGGCGCCTAAGGCGCGGGCCACACAGAAAAGACGCAAGACACGGACCCGTCGCAGTCGCGGCGCCCGTTTAATCTACTTTCATACAAAATGTATGCAGCCGTCGCGACGTAAAACATACAGAAAAGACGGGACGCCGACACGAACGCCGACTCGTCGGCGCCCTATTGCAAAACATACAGAAAGGACAGGACGCGGGCCTGCGTAGGCGCCAGCGGGGGAGCGGAAAGGACGCGGAGAGCAGGTCTCTTAAAACGTAGTGATTAAGTACTCTGTGGCCGGGAAAAGCCCAGTGTGCACCGACCGTCACGCCCGTTCCTTGTCTTTTCTATATGTTTTAACGGCGTCCTGTCTGCGACGGGACCGAGCCCCGTCTTCGTCTTACGTCTTTTCTGTGTGGCCCGCGCCTTAGACTTTCCATCGATATGATGTTTTAAGGATGTACATTATTGGCCAGTTTTTCACAGAATTAAATAAACACCTTGTTTATTCTATAGGAGTAAGAAGGTTGAGATATTATTGGGATTTCGATTTTCTTATATATTTTTCCTTTATGTGCATAAGCATTTCCTGGATTTATAAAGGCTTATACAGAGAGGATTAATGGTATTTTTTTAATTTTTCAAAACATATTAAACTATAACAACTAACCGAACTATAACAAGTTCAATTTGATATCTTTATATCTTTATTTTTTTTTAATTTTTAAAAACATATTTAAAACAATATTTTAACTGACGGACTTTCCGTCAGTTCAAAAATAACTGACGGCCTTTGCGTCAATTCAAAAATAACAGACTGAATAAAAGACGTTTAGTTATGATAAAAATATTGTTTTAAATATGTATGTTTTGAAAAATTAAAAAAATTGAAATAAAGATATAAAGATATCAAATTGAACTTGTTATAGTTCGGGTACAAAATATATGTAACCAATTACAGTACATGTGGATTTTTGTCAGCGATCAGACGCTATTTTGTGCCTCTCTGATAATTCCTCGGTATCATCTATATTTTGGTATACAGAGTGCTTGCTTGAAACTGATAACTGAATTTGCCAACACAGTGTATTCCTATAGACAATGTATCTTCCCGAAGCTTCTTATCTGTCAAAGCGGTTATCAGCCTTGTATCCGCGTGTTATATATAGCTAAGACGAAGATAAATTGTTTCTTAATTTAATTATCTTTCTGGATTTCATTTTGATACTTACGGGATAAACTGTTCTCAAAGTAGTCTTGCAATGAAACAGAATTACAACGTGCCTAAATGGATTCATTTGATTTTTTGTGTAAAAATTAGGTAAGGTTTTTTTGTTTTTTTTTTCAGTTTACTTGTATTGTAGTGAGATTTGGGTTATATTTGGTGTTTGTTTTATTTCTAAAAGTGCATCCATGCCTATGTGTATACTGTATAGTACCTGTAGTGGGTCTATCCCGCTACGCATAATAAAATGAGAAGCCAAGCGATAAAATACTGATATTATTATTACCCTTTAAAATAAATAACATTAAAAATAATTTTGTATAAATTATATTTTTAGGGCTGCGTACCAAAAGGGTAAAAACCTATTACTAAGATTCCACTGTCTGTCTGTCAGCAGTGAGCAGGCTGTATCTCATGAACCGTGATAGCTAGACAGTTGAAATTTTCACACATGATGTATTTCTATTGCCGCTATAACATTAAATACTAAAGACAATATATGTATAATGCTACGGAACCCTTCGTGCGCGAGTCCGACTTGCACTTGGCCAGTTTTTTCTTTGTTCCAGTTTTTATCCTAGTTTCCACTACTGGAAAATATCATTCACCTTTCAAAATCACATTATTATCAAGTAAGTGCCTGAGTGCTTCCTTGTTAAATGGCATTAATAAGGTTAGACCATGCATGGAAATTCCAATAACCGGAGGATAATAATTGAATTTACCTGTCACGGATGCAAAGTCGTGGTGCGCTATAAAATATTCTCTTAATCATAGTAATGGCATGGCCAATTGATCTTCACTAAGAAAAGGATTGGGATTTCTTGGGGAATATTCAAGTTCGAGTGACATTTCTACCCACTAAAAATCCTTGCCAAACTAACATAATATGAAGTGTGTCAGAGACGTAACAAATAATAATTTTTACAGTTAAATTATCTCACACTAGGAAGTCGCCCTCGCTTCGCTTCCGGAAAAATAGTAAAAAAAATATAATATGTCCTATGTCACCCAGGGATAGTGTAGCTGGGAAGCTACTCTGTTGGGAAACAGTGAAAGAATTTTTCAAATCGGTTCGGTAGTTTCGGAGCCTATTCAATGCAATCAAACAATCAAATCTTTCCTCTTTATAATATTAGTATAGATAAGTGGAATATGAAGGAGAAGTAGGCCAAGATGTTGACAGCAAAAACTCGGTAAATGTACTCATTCTCTTAAGTACTCCTATTCATAGGCAGGCTGACTGAAAACTAAATTAGTTTGTGGCCGATATCAATTATTTTTTTCCACAGGTTGCACAAACGATGCAAAAACAGACTTGAATAAAACACTGTCTCTGCGATTCAGCCAATTATATACATAGATATATTTAATAAAAGGTATAAATCCTTTTATTAGTTATTTTACTATTTATTCTTTTTATTTCCTCTGAAACGGAAATAGGAAGATGATCAAAATAAATATTTCCGGAGTTCAAATATGAAAAGAAGATAAAATTGGAAGACATATTATGTTTTCTGCCGGGTCGTTTAAAAAGTACCGTTACTATCCATCCAGTAGTAGGATAGGCCGTTAATAAGATAAAAATAAAACATGTAATTTTATACAAGGAAGAAAGAAAAGATATCCCAGACAAGAAGAAGATTAAGATACCCAGGCCATTCGTCATTCAACGAGCTTGCGGTCAAAATTAGTCCTTCTTTTGCCTTTACTAAGTGCTCTAAGATAATCGTTACGGCGGTAAAGGCGAATGCATATCGGCATTGTTTTAGACAGATTTTATTCAATTTATCCTAGTAACTGATCACGCTTCACTTTGGGAAATCTATGCCTTATTACCCAATTACCCATAGTGGAAAATTCTTTTAATTCTTTAGTGTTTCTAGTTCCAAAGGTTAAGTAGCAAGCCATAACCCAGCCATAAGTAGCCAGGACATAACTGGTATCTTGTTGTAGCTAATATTGAAAAAGAAATTCTTGCTATTTATAAGTGCTAGTTTAATTATATCTTTACTTATAATATTTTCAATATTATGCTCATGCAATCTGGTTCTAATTTGAAACATGTCAATTCCTGATCTTATTTTTGCATTTTAAAAAAATATGGACAGTCCAAGTAACCTAATAACTAAATGAACAAATCTTAAAATTTAAAAAACCCCCGAATGTTTATTTACACTAAACATAGCTAAAACCATCTCGATCACCTCAGCTTTCAAACAAAGTAAGTCGCATCATAATCGGTCCATTCGTTTAGGCTACGATGCCACAGACTGACACTCCGTCACGTCAAAATAACAGCCCTTTATTGCGTCGGAGGCTAAAAATAATTTCGTGTATTGAAATTCATAACATAGTTCTGTAGTTAAGCCCTTATACGGTCTTTCTGGAAGCGCAGCACTGTAATCGTTTGTCTGTTGAAGATAAAAAGGCACGTCCGAATAAGATGAGGATGAGTCAGCGGCTAGAATGACTAGATGATTCCTTTGGATCTTCAACGTTGCGTACAAGTGAATTATTTAGCAGCAAAGTATGCAAGTACGACCGAAATCGTATCTTGCTGCACTCGTAGTGATAAAAATGTATGTGTGTGTACGTGTGTATAAAAAAATAACTCACTATTATAATACAAAAACACTTAGCATAAAAACTTTGTATTAAAATTTTAATTTTATATTAAAATGACAGTTTATATACCTTTCAGGGCTTTCGATTAACGTAATTAAAAATGTTACTCTCGTTGATGACGAATTGGCTTCAAATTTACTGTGGAGCTTTTAAAGTCCTCTTTTAGGCGACCCTCTTGAATCTTATTCAGTTTAATCCTCATTGGCAAACCGCTATGACAAGTGGATTAAAATGAACAGCGCGACTACGAAATCTAAATATATTTCACTTTTGAACAAAGCAAAAAGCAGCAACTGACGAAGTTGGTTTGTATGAAAGTGATTTCCAACCCCTATTTTTACCCCTTAGGGGATTAATTTCAAAAAAATTGATATCCTATGACACTCAAAAATAATGTGGCTTTCTATTGGTAAAAAAATGGTTCAGTAGATCCAGAGATTACGCCCTACAACCTCACAAACTTTACCTCTTTATAATATTATTATAGTATAGATTAACCCTTCCCAAAGCTATAACTATCATGAATAAGTACAGCTACCACCGTAAATGCAGACGTCTTAACCGTGTGCCAGTTATAGGTACTCGTAGGTATTTCTGACTGGTAAGGTGACAAACTATTCCCTTAGTAAGCAACCTATTATGAACTCGAGTAGAAGTGACGTTGACCCCTGAATCACGCCCTCTCTTCACACAGAGAATCCAATGTCTTACCTAATGCAAACAAAGTATATTTCAGGACAATTTTAGTGTTGCGCTAATGCATCGGTGATTCTATAATCTGGTGACCAAGTGCTGAATGTTTCATCTTCCCTCTTTACTAAATTTCACATACTTAATAATACTCGTGTTATATTTACAGTATATTTTATGTAGATATGAAAACGTGAGAGCGTTTATTTTCATAATTACGTTACAACTAACATACTATCTATAATTAAATAGATCGGACTAACTTACCAAGTGACGTCCGATCCTCAATTATGTGAAGTAATCTCGTCCTCATATTTTGTACTATGTAGTACGTGCTCTGTGCTACTTGCCGTCACAATGTTTAAAGATAAGCGCGTTCTTCATTCTCTGTGGTACGTCTCTAGCTCCATCCGTCCACCACTGGTAATGTCATTGTTTCAAAGCTCTACAACACAACTTTCAGAGAGGGGGTCAGAGTAGGCAATACAGATCATTATGAACGTTACTTGCGAAATATAAATTATTCTTCAAAGGATACCAGCAGTATGTAGGTATATTCTTTTAAGAATATTACCTGGGAAGGGTTGGGTCTAGGATGAGGACGAGATTACTTCACATAATTGAGGATCGGACGTCACTTGGTAAGTTAGTCCGATCTATTTAATTATGTTCCGTAATCTCGTCCTCATATTTTGTACTATGTAGATGTTCAAAGAAGAAAGTTGGGTTGATAATAATTCATTCATTAATAACTTCGTGATGATAATCACATACAATTAACAAATAATATTTATATTAAGTAAAGAAACATCCTCTTTTTATTGTATCGTATATACCACAGTTTAAAAAAAAAACGTAAAGAAATGATAACAATAATTGTTAAATTGTCAGTCTCATAATGTGTAGGTGTCTTTATGCAATGAGCATACATTTTGAGTTAATTGATTGAGACCACTAATCATTGGTCTTTTATAAAATGAAGCAAATGTGGAGGAAAAGGTGAACTAACCGGCTGCTTTCCTTACAACCTCAATAGTCCAAAATAATGCCGGCATACGAGGCTTTTCAAGTAAAGCATGTCTCTGGCCTGTAAATATGGAAGTGTCTAATCCACTATTAACCCGAACTTGTTTAATTTATCGGCTGATAGTCGCAGTGAGGTTGGTTGGTACTGTTTCTTAACAGTTAGAATTAATGATTTACAATTTTGCCTCACATATTTTTGTAAGTGCTAATATAGTAGGATAGTTAGCCGGGTAGATATCTTTATTTTGTTTGAAAAACTGTAAAGTTAAATTATGTTGTATTTGATAAGAACCACAAGTTTTCATAAATTTAATTTTGAAAATTTTGATATTATATAATCAGAATTAACAGCAATATCCTTAATGCAGATAAAAGACAGCGTTAGTAAGGAGTGTACCTCTAAGCTAAGAGTCTAGAAATAGTCTAGAATCTACTATACTTGGATCCCATATACTCGTAATATCATATCGTATTATGCCGAGTTGAGGACCTTATTTTATTACGGAAATTGCTGACCTGATGGTATTCATTGAACTATATGAAACAACCTTCCAAAAGGCTCCACATTGTAGCTCTGGCAGTTTGAAATTCATGCAACAAGAGCAGACCCGTATTGTTTCCTGATAATGAGACTAACATTATATCCATTGAAAAAGTAATCCCTTTACTTTTCTTAGAAATGTTCTCCTGATTATATGGCTGCAATCAGAGTAAGGCTCTTATATGTATAACGCGTGCAAGTCTGTAGAAGGAGATAAGAATAAATTAGTTATATCGAGGTTTAAATCTTATTTTTTCAGATATAGCCATGGAGTTCTAAAGTGGATACCAGGGCTGTGAGAGCCACATAGGAACCACAACTTTTGTCTTGTCTCCTATAATTTGCTTCAGCACTCTTCTTATAAGCGTGAATAATGGAAATGCATAAAAGAACGTGTCATTCCATCTCAAGATGAATGTATCTATAGAATATGCTTCTGGGTCTGAGAACCATGTTATAATTGTAATCCCGACATTTGGTGTTATTCCTATCAGCAAAGAGGACCACCTGCGGTTCATCGAATCTGCTTAGTATACTTTTATTTAATTTATTTATTTATCTTTTTTAGATACACCATTGAATTATCACTATGCATTGATAACTATTGTAAATAAATTGTTACAATAATTGATCCATCCAGTGTGATTTGTCATCTAAGGCGCATACAACTTTCATAAACAATGTCACTCAGTTGGCATTCGATTTCAGATTTTGAACGTCTGGATTCACTATCTGTGATGGAGTTTTCTTGTGAGCTGATGTAAAAAGCATACACCCACATGACGTGTCTTCTCTCATTCCACTGCCATAGCTCTCTCGCTAAGTTATTGATATGTGGAAACCTTGTAGCTTTCATTTTCTTAACGTATGCTATAGCAATTATGTTATCTTTCTAAAGCAAAAACCTCGCAGTAATTACTTTAGATGCAAACGTTTTTAAACATTTAAAAGCTGTTCCTAATTTTATTTGAAAAGATTCTCTTCTTCTATCCGGTGTCCGTGACTCCTCACATTATTACAGACAAGTCCGCAATCTGTTTGCGAAGCATTTGAGGAAATCTGTAAACTAAAATTAAATTGTATAATTTTCTTGTTATTACTTGGATGTGTGATGTCCACCATTCATCCAGATCTGATTGAATCCCTTTTGATAATATTATTGTTGCATTATAATTTCCATTATAATCTTTTAAAATCACTGTATTGTAGATTTCCAGGGTTTTCGTATAGAAGATACCATATTGTATGGATTTACAAGCAACTACAAGAAGACCAAGTAATTGGACAAATTCCAAAGTATAACAACTATGTTTTGATTATTATTATTACTATTATTATTTATTTTTATTTCATATCATCCATTAATATACATATTATAATAAAACTGTACTTTTTGTCTGCTTGTCTGCGCGTTTGTTCCGACCAATCTCAAGAACCGCGTTATAGTTAGGTGCAATTTTCACTGTTGTATTGCAGTAAGCTTGGATCACCATTCAGTGCCTGTTTTACTGCAATCGGTTCATAAATAATAAAAAAGTCATGTCGATTTAAAAAATACCGTCCATACATTTATTTACTCAAATGTGGTTACCAATAGGTTTACCGAAGCGAAGCAAGGGCGCTTAGTAGTTGTTAACAAATTCGATAACATGGCCCCTCTTCTAGGGAAGATGATATTATATATGGAACATGAAATAAAATCTATCATAAATCCTAGATAAAGACAACCCTGACTGAGTTATAAAGAACTTTTTTTTTTTTTTTTGTGAGTTAATAATAAACCTTAGATTCCCCAGTAGTCAATGCATTCTGCACACAATCATCATAGGAGTCTGCAATGCACAAAGTATCATAAAGATGACACCAAATTTTATAAGTTTCTTAAGGTTAAGTATCAACCTTCATGTCCCATTTGACTCAGGATTATGAGGACAAAAATTTTCCCTGCGCAAGAAATCATGATTGTATAGAACCTAGTTCATTGGAACTAGGTTCACAGGGTAACACTAACACTAGGGTAACAGCTATTGAGCTGTCCTAATTCGAGAGCAAACGAGCTATTTTCTATTTTAGAAAAAATATTGTACTGTGGACAAAACAGTTCGTGTAGTCTTGCGTTTAAATAGCATTGTATAACCCCTTATACTGCCAATAATGGTTGGATTGAATGTAATATCACTTTTCACACCATTGCGCATTAGTTATAAAATAATCTTAAACCACCGCATTGTATCTGAATCATGGTCGCTCTTGACCCCGATGTCGATGATGATGATACCTGAGTCACATGGGTGTTCGGACCAGGAAGAATTAGTGTCCTATGTGTAACCGATCATGGAATAAGTCAAATAACAGCCTTATTGAATCACTCAATACCTCAATGTGCTGTTTATTATTCGGTGACAGAATCATGTCATTGAAGCCTCCACACTGTAGAGATTGCTATAGATAGGACTACTTGCTGGTCACAGATTCTATTGTCACATTTGATACCACTGTCATTCATCACTGCCACAACTTCCCCATTTAACTTGGGTGGTACTAGAAGACGTCAGAGAGGGGGTCTTGTTTCTTCAACATGGTAGCTTTTAGGTCTGCATTGATGATCCACATCAGTGAGAATAGCTGACCAACGTGTAGCTATGCTCTCATATAAGTATATAGAATTACACGTAGTTTGCTTACCATCATGACCTAGGAGCTCTTCGCTGTCTGCTGGCAGAGAGCTATCCTTTACCTGGTGTTGTTGTATTGGCGAGGTACCTGTTCTTCCGTAGTAGTCTGCCCCCCTCTCTTTTTGTCTGACTGCATCTCTGTCAGCTTTGGAAGTCAGAGTCGATGATCGGCTGTGGATATTAGAATTGGAGGAAAGGAGCGGCGCCTGCTTCTATGATTTCTCGAGCATCGGCTTGATCGACTCCGATCATGAGGCGAACGACTTCTGGTTTTGCGACTAGAGTCTGTTCCATCCTCGTCTTTCGTAAAAGCTCCATGAATCCCTTCTCGAAAATAAAATGAAAATAAAATTTCGTGACAGCACGTTTTGCACAAAAAAGCACAATGACATTACCAGTGGTGGACGGATGGAGCTAGAGACGTACCACAGAGAATGAAGAACGCGCTTATCTTTAAACATTGTGACGGCAAGTAGCACAGAGCACGTACTACATAGTACAAAATATGAGGACGAGATTACGGAACATAATCATTATTTTTACCAGGATCTCACAACGAAAATTTTATTATGTCTTGTAGCCATTTTCCGGGGCTACTTGTGGTTCAAAAAAGGAACCTCCGTAATCCGATGTCAGTAGTTAGAACAACTTTTACACTATATTTCGATCTATTTTTACGGCCGTATTATGCAAAGTATTGGCTTGTTGAGATGGGTTGATAACTATCAAGGGACTAAATATTAGATAGCTCGACCTTCATCCTTTAGTTTATCCCAAGAATCCGCTTAAATATATGCTGTCAAATTAGTTATATACTAGCTGACCCCGCGAACTTCGTATCGCACTTTTTTCTAAAACTATTTTTTTTCTAAAATAAAAGTAGTTAAGTTACTTCTTGTTACATTAACTATCTGCCAGTGAAATTCCCGTCAAAATCGGTCCAGCCATTTCAGAGATTATCCGAAACAAACAGACAAACAAAAATTGTAAAAAAATGTTGTTTTTGTATTATGTGCTATGTATACATCCAAATGCACTTAGTAAAAAGCGGTTATTTTAATATTACAAACAGACACTCCAATTTTATTTATTTTTATAGATTATTATGTGTATATTAGGTATTAACTGTGGAGTTTGATTAGTATACATTAAGGCGTCAAAATATTACAGAATAGTTGCACGATAAATCAAGTTCTAATCGGACTCTTGTGGAATAGAGGGCTGTTCTAAAGCCAGTAATAAAATATTGTTCCTTAAAATATTATAACTATGTAGGTGCATATATCAAGTTCCGTGTATGTATACTACTACAACAACATAATGTATTATATTATAACAACTATGACAACGTGTACAATACTACGACAATGGACATACAAAAATGATGGAATGCGTGTAAGTTTACTTTTCGAACTTTACGACCAAAGTGATCAAATTATTTTGCTAACTACTTAATTTATTTTGATAATCGCTTGAACGCTTTTTTGCGACACTGTTTCGTTTCC
>OZ010680.1:8343588-8474341 GCA_963932265.1 Thymelicus lineola
CGTATGCTATTTCACTTTAGAAAGCAGATATTAGATAATATTTATGTCATAATTATGTTTTTGAAATAATTTTACGAATTAAACGAAATATATTTTCAAAATAGTATTTTTTTATTTATATGTATTTTGACTAATACCAGCGAAGTGATAAAATGTCTCACCTCAAATCAACACATTTTAATTATTTATTTTACTAACTTTCATTTCAAACTATTTTATAGCCCTACCTACTACTTTTACGTACTAAATCATAATAGTTTAGTTCCTTTTGTTCTATAATCCATAGAATTCCTAATATTATGAAAACCTACTTCAACTAATACTTCACCATTACCATATTAAATATCTCTCTCTATATATACTTTCGGGTCCTTTTGCTTGTTGTGCACGTACGAGAATGACACTAATAGGGATGTTGACACTAATTATAAATTAATATAAATTTATGTCTAAAATATTAGTGGTAACATTTAAAGGCCTAAATATGATTCTTTTATCGAAATCAATCACAATAAATTAAATATCATTAATTTTAAATGTTAAAAATTGAACTCACTGTCACGTGACCTCAAACGCCATTTTGAGAATATGACGTCATTGGAACAATTTTATATGAAAATTCAACAAACTTAGTAGACAGGTAGTATTGAATATAGTTTAGTGACGTCACGTGACGTTTTTGGTGAGAAATTTGATAATGATTTTTATTTATCAATTTTTGTTTTTAAATTGAAGATTATTATTTTTATAATATTTTTTTCGTGAATATTGAGGTTCTATCTATAAAATAAAATTGAATCCTAAAATTAGTCAACATCCCTATTGGTTAAAGCTATGTAGGAGCAGGAATGCCAATTTAGTATGCGTGAACAGACATAAAATTTCAAGACGGTTATTTATAATGAAAAGTTTCAAATAATTTAGGGCCTCGACAAAATATGCTCGATTATGCCATCTTCTTTTGTATCATTATAAGCTTAAACATCTTCCGTGGCTTCGCATGCATCCCTCTCTATGCAAGTAAATCCTCAGAAAATATGCATCCTCTCAGGTGTCGCTCGAAGCAAATTATTAAGAACATTTTTGCTCCACATTTTATCCTGGGTAAGACTCTCGCTGTAAAAGGAATTTTATGTTATAATATATTTCAGAGATCTCACTTGAATATACGAAAAATCTTATACAAAATGTTACGTATTAGCATTGTAAAAGAAAACTGTAATTTAGGTATTGACGTTATTTCAAAGCTGAGTGTTATTATTGTAACGATTGGAATATTCTTCGTTGAGTAAAAAGTAATCGCACGTTCATTACCTCAGCGCGGCTCGAAAATACCTCTATAAAGCCTGTTCAAATGAACAATCTAAATCGACAGCGAGAATTCATTCACGTTGAGCAAAAGTTCATTTAACTCATAAAGTAATTGCAGCATTTGCAATTTCCGCCATTTTGGAGTGTAAGAAGCTTCGTCCATTCTTTTGTCTTACAACTCTCGCTGATAAAGACATTCTGCTTTCTTTCTTTCTTCTTTTGGCCGGTACCGCATCAGTGATGCCTTTGGTGGTACTGATGTCTATGTGGTGGTATCCACTGTCCAGCAATCAGCTTGCCTGCTTGTTTGTCAGTATAATAGGTAAAAGTGCCACGACCCTTCTCACATGCCTTCTAATAGAGTTAGATGAAATCTGTAATTAGGTAATTTTCTGTCTAGTAATTTAACAAACCCCTATCAACAGCTGTAGCATCAATCAGTGATATACTATTCGGCAGTAATATATTTAGTAACTTATAGTAATATACATATTATGCAGATAAACCGTTTCCTTATTTATTTATATCCTTCTTCTGCATCTACCTTAATGTGAACAGTTCTAATATATATTTACTCTTGAATACTCTCAAAAGTTGAAGCCTTCCAACACTTCAGTTTCATATTTACATAGACATTAGTATGACTTATCAATTACATTCTTTACTACATAAAAAAATAAAATAAATCGTAAAATCTCTAAATAGACATAGCGATAGAATAGATAGAGATTGACATAGTCCTACGCTTCTAATTCGACTACAAGGGTCTCGTACCTACTCTCAGAGTTTATAGGCAGTTGCTAATGGAAGATAACCCTCAGAATTATTAGGTTTTGAAACACAAAATATTTATTTGAATACATAAAATCGTCAAAGGACGAGTTTATATATCCTTTGGCCATTTTATTAAAAATGTTTTAAGCGCTTACATTAATATTCCGTATCATAGAACAGTTAGGTCCACGTGAAAGCAAAATAATCTTATAATTTATTTAGTATAAAAAATCAATTTGTCGACAGAGTCCAGCAGTACCGCTTGCGGCACCGAATTCTTATCATTTTCTATGTATTCATATCAATCCAACCTTCCTTTGTAATTACATTAAAGGCAATTCTGTAATGGTATCACCGCGGAAGGGTAATAACACCCTATATTGGAGGAAGATAGGAAGGGTATTTATGGATAATTTCCGATGGGTTCAGGAGAAAGCAATGGATGGACGAGCGAAAGAGAAACCCTCACGTAGATAGGAAGATACACAAATAATCCTGGGTTTTCTGCGAAAATATCCGTTTTCGGGGAGGAAGCCAATTGAGACTTTTACAAGTTGAGTAACGAGGTGAAATATGCAAAAATGGAACCAATATTTTTTTTCATTTCTTCTTCCCTTCATATAGAGACCAGACAATATACGAACGATCTTACCGTTTGCGTTACAAGAGTGTAATTTTTCCATTGGATGTAAATGTAACATTAACATAATGTACATGTTATATTAGTACCTATAATGTTGTCAAATACACTAGTGTATGACACCTGAATTCACACTTGGTCAGCATAGCACATGACCTAGCTTCTCATTCTCACAATGAGCCCTCTCACAGGCCTGGGTTCAAAAGTGACGCAGTTATTGACTTTGATGTTTGATAGGGAACTTAACACCTAACCTGAATAGATTACACTTGACATGACAACAAACAATTTGTAGGTACATAATACTGGGGAATTAATTGCTCCGAAATTACAGAGCTCGTATAAGGTTGGTGGATGCCTTTACAAATTATCTTATGAACAAGCGTTTGCAAAGTCTAATTATATTCCAACTAGGAACGTGGCTAATATAACTTCCGTTTAACCTACACAGCGGTACTCGTATTATTTGAGTTAAGGGACAGTAATCATTTTATTATTCAGATTAACTTGTAACGTTTGGTATAGGCAGAATAGACAGTAATTTTATGTATTTTTGGGCATTTATCTATTAAGTCCAAACTAACGTAGCTTAAAAGACAAGAGGAACATACTGCTAAATAAATAACGAGGCAAGAATAGCGCTTTGCTAAACCACGCAAGAAGCCAAGCCTGTCTGTACCATGCTGTTAAAATCTCTCTCTGAGTATGCGTAGATCTAGTATTAGGCGTTATTTCTTACAAAATATTAGGTTGCAGTGTTTGAGACCTGGTTAAATAATAATAATAACAAGTGCGTGTCAGGCCACGCGCAATGTAGGGTTCCGAATCAGTAAGTTTTACTCATTAATTGCTTATGATTACATAGTCGTGATAGTTCTCCTTGTAAAGTCATCATAATCTATTTTAGAGATTTTTTTCACTTGTCCAATTCCAACAATTAAGCCAGCAGGGGGACACTTGACTGTAACCAAAATCAGCACGTTAAAGCCAAATATTTCGCAAACGGACCCCTAATTCCAAAAATGGTCTGAAAAGACTCATAATATTTTTAGAAGACCTTTTCAACGCTACCTCACACTATAGAGTACGCACCAAATAAAAAATTCATCCTTACGTTAACACTATTCGTTGATTGATTGGTGTTATATATTTTGGGGATATTTTTTTTAACAAAATGGCGGACCCCGTGGTGGCCATTTTGTAAAAAAGACAAAAAATTGCATTTTTTGAAGGAAAAAATTTGTAGGTTGGCAACATTTGAGGGGGTCACTTGGTATGGGGCAGTTGTGCAACTTGATTGAAAGTGTTGCCATATTTGGTTTTTCTTTTCTTGGTTCATACAATTTTTTGGACTTTCTATTCAAAAACCCTGAAAAAAAGTGTTTTTCAATATTTTATTCTACGATTCAGGACTTTTAATAAATATGTATATCCATGCCAAATTACAGCTTTCTAGCACTAAGGGACAAGCGACGGACGGACATGACGAAACTATAAAAGTTCCGAATTTACTTCGGAACCCTAAAAATCCATTTTCGGTATAGGTGTCCCATTTTTAGTATAATACGGGTACTTACGATATATATTTTATAACCCGATATTTCACCAGTTGCACGGATCGTAGTCACGTCTAGGTGCTAAACGAAAACCCTCCTCCATATTATAATTTTTGGGATGTTCTTTATTTCGATGGCTTCACGCGCTTGCAGTGGTATGTAGTTACGTTCTGTGGCAATCACCTTGATGAGGATTGTAAAGCTCTATCAGTGTTGCCAATTTAGCCCTTTCGGGGCTAGATCTAGCCCTTTTTACGGGTCTTCAGCCCCTCAAATAATTATTTAGCACCTAGCTCAATTTCTAGCCCCAAAATCATTTTCCGCCATCTTGAAAAAAAAGGATAAATTTAGGTTTTCCACGAACTTTTTGATGCAATCGATGGAAAAAACGATAAAATGTAGTGAAAGATGTCGAAAAAATTACCATTATCATACTTGTAGAGCGTCTGATGACTTTTTTTTTTCGCCGTTACCTCTGATAATTAATCATATAGCCCCTATTTTTTATGTATTGGACGAATCTAGCCCTTTTTTAAACTGTGTTTAGCCCCAAAACCTGATACCCAGTTGGCAACACTGAGCTCTATCCAGTTAGTAGTTAGTACCCGATTTGAGAAGGTGTTCTGCAACAGTTGATTTATTCCCGTCGTCTTCTACGCTTTTCGATATCGATCGTTCGTCGAGAATGCTGAAGCGGATACAGGATCCCACAAGTCATTTCCTTCAGAAACATCATAACCTGGGCTGACGGCATACGGCATCCGATTGGTCGGGCACTGACTGCAGTCACATTATTATACTCGTGGCTTATTCACATTCAGACACTCATGAGTCAGTAAAGTTACTCAAATCAATCAAATCAAATCAAATGTCAGTAAAGTGAATCAAAGTTGATTCAATAGAAAAAAGTAAAGCAATAAATGGGCGAATAGGTGAACTTCTATTACCAACAGTTAGCTGTCAAAGCGTTATCGAGACACCAGTATTTATTTTTGTACGTCATCGGTAGTTACGTTCTATCCACCGAAGGTTATTGAGACGCAAAAATTGACAGGTATGACAAATGACATACTAATGGAGGCCATACAGGATCATGTGTACTTGATACAGTATACTTGATCGTGTGTGGCCACGGTAAGCTGGCCATTATTATAGCTATCTCATGCACACTGGATGGCGCGTCAAGTCAAACTGCAAATTTGACAAGTCAAACTGCTGACTTGACAACTTGACAAGTACACTTGATGGTGTATTGCATCTATAATGGTAGGTTTATCTACAGTTTGTTTAACTGATAGTATATTATTGAGACCAGCCGTTAAGGGTTTTGGATAGACTGAATATTGGGGTTCATCACACAAAATGAGTTGTTTCTGACAAGAGCAAACTATTAAAAGAGAAACAGGAAGTAATATCCCTGTTTATGTTTAATATGAATTATATCTACATACATCTAATATAATTATAGTGTGATTTAATATTCACCCGAGGTTGGAGGAAGGATGGCGAGATTGAATTCTCTTTTCATTATGATGGATTAAAGCCACTTCAGGTACAAAGGAATGAGGCATAATTTATTATTAAGAATTCCCTTATTTAAATGAGTGAGCCATCCTTGTGTTGTGAAGCTACATATTGTGCTTGGTTATTTTATTATGTTATCTAATAAATCAACGAATAGTGTTATATTAAATCGATTAAAACTTCTTCATAAATAATATAAAATCGATTGTTATACAAAATCGAATCGGAATAGCGTCCCAACATCACTAATTGCATTGACTAAAATGAAAGGTGAAATTCACCTCGATCAGTAGATTTAAATTACCTGGGTGCATAGGTGAATAAATGACACTAAAATTAGACTTAAGACACCCGGGTGAATTAACTCAGGTGAATAAAGTCGACGGCACCTTAAATCAATGCGTACAAACAAAATTTTGGTTCAAGAATAGTTCAAAGGAAGAATTAAATTACAACTCGCTGGACTATTTTGGTATTAGAGGGTAAAGGATAGGAGAAGACCCTCTGTGAAAGATCTCTCTGTTGAATCTCTGCGAGAGATAAATGAACAATAATCCCCCGGGGTAACATTGCTTGGAAAATTCTAAAATTGTATGTAAGTAATATTCCAATTGATATTACTGGAGTGCTGGAGAGTCAATACGAAACGACTTTATCGCTTCCTTCCTTGGAAATCTTGTATCTTCTACTCACATCTGACATTCGAAGACGTCCCTGATGTTGTTGCTCACAACATGCTCATGCATGACCACTTGACGTGAACGTTTGTCCGATTTTCAATCAAAAGTACTTCTAAAACATAAACACTTGGTGTTGTAGTACATAGTATACATACTGATTAACTTGATAAAAATATCCTGTCCCTGACAACAATAAATATTTAATAGTATCAGGCGTTACATTGCGGAAATCCATTGTTATTAAGTTAGTATTAGTCTTCTTTGCAACAATCCGCGGTTAACATGTATGATGTTATACATATACTACGCATGCCTTAATATATACTATCATACACGTAACCGCGGATTGTTGCACAGTAGACCAATACTAACTTAACAACATTAAATGTATCATTAGGATTATAACATCGACCTACTGATATTACAAATGGATTTTTGTTATTCCTTCACACAAAAATACTGAACGGATTTTTAATGATATTTAGCACATAGGTTGACTATGATCTGTAATAACATAATAGGTAAGTAGTTATTAAGCCGGAAAATACGATCAAGCCGCGATCAGAATGCTAGTCTTGAATAAGAGAAGATATTTTGAACGTAAATCGAACAACTTCGTATCAACAACATACTAATATTATAAAGTTGAAGAGTTTGTTTGGTTCAACGCGCTATGTCAGGAACTACTGGTTCGAATTGAAAAAATATTTTTGTGGTTGATAGTCCATTTATTGAGGACGGCTATAGGCTATATAAGATCATAATTCAGTAGTTAGTTTTTTCCACAAATTAACGCGGGTGAAACCGCGAGGCACAGCTAGTCTTGAATAAAAGAAGATGTTTTGAACATTAATCGAACAACTTCGTATCGACAGCAGAACGCCAGCAGTACCTATGGATAAATAAGATTCTTTCTCAATCTCAGGAAAAATACAGCTCTGGAATCGCTTTCATAGTATGTTTAGAGGCTCATAAATTACAACTGCAACTGCATTGCATTAATTAGCTCTTTAATGAGGTAATCTTTATTGGTTTTCAAATTGATCTAGCTTTAATGTTGGTCGATTTTAAAACCGTACATCTGGAGTAACTCAACTCCTATTATCTTCTAGCGCGTCAGAGGTTCATTGTTTAATTACATTAATCTCACACACGTCTTTAATTTCATAAAATAATATAGTGGTATTTTTCTGTCGAAATAGGATCTATCTCAAAATACTGTTCGATCAAGCACTTAATTCGATTTCGAGAGAAATTCTTAATTATGTTAAAACATTTATGTTGTATTTATGAAACTAATTTATTTTGTTACGCTTGGAGCCAAAATATGATTGTTTATGTTAGTAACAATCAGTCCTGGATTTGTCAATAGGCCGTATAGGCCGCGGCCTAGGGGCGGCAGATTTCAGAAGATTTTATATTATAGATGATTTTGCTATTAAAGTGTTGCAAAAAATTGTAATTCTAGTTTTTTTACGCACTTTCTTAGTGACTAATTCAGTGCCTTCCTTACTATGAATGGTAAATTATTATTTTAGAAAGGTACATGAGGCGGCGGAAATAAATTGGCCTACACTCTTAAAAAATATAAATTCGGCACTGGTAACAGTTTAAACATATGTATTAACGACTACGCTCCTAAAATAAAAAGGAGTTTTATTTATCTCTATCGAGCGTTTATATTAGGCGTGTCGTAAAAATGGGTATATAAAGTAACTAATCACTATTTTCTGAACATAGTCATTATCACAATCGTGCACGATGATGCATAAACGTGACACGAAGCCGATTGAATCATGTTACAGACATTCTGAATACTAAGTATTATACCCAACATACGGCCATTTGGATAAACGCAATCAAATTATGTCAGTACGTGACGTCACTGGACTATGTTTCAGTGAATCTCATCTTAGATCCTGTGACACTATACACACGCTAATCTCTGACACTAGCCAACCGATTTCGATGCAATTTTGTGAAAATGAATGATATTATAGTTTCGCGCATTCGACAGGAGATTGTCAATCTTGTGAATTGTGATTCATTAATGGATCAGCCAAAATGTATTTATTGAAATTCACGTATAGCAAAAGTTAATGAATATGTAGCAAAAGTTATTGGTTGTACGGAACATGTAGGTACGTTAGTAATTATCAGTTCATTGGTGGAGCACTATTCAAGGTACATAAAAATGGAAGGTCTGGAATTCTAAAGGAAATTATGAAAGTATCCAATCTATAGAGTAATTAAAACTGCAGAACTAGTTACTTTATGTAAAAATATTTTACATTAAATCATAGTAAAATAAGGCAGTTTGAAGCAGTGAAAAATATAGAAATGTAATTACACTACGCTGTGTTCAGCATTTATAAATGAGCTTTGGATTCATGCGAATTATGTTTTAAATAGAAGTGACAGCATGACGTAGACCCGGACTTCGTGCGACGGACGGCAAAGGGTCTACGAATTAAATTGTGTGCTCATTTACATGACATGAACATGAATAGTTGAGTTAAATTCCGCAAGGTAGAACACAGAATATTATAAGCAAAGGTAGACGCATCCTATGACGTCTTGAAATAAACTCTAACTTTCTATCTACAATCTACTTTTTTCATGTAAAGATCATGGAGGGGGTAAAAGATAACTAACTCTAAGCGGGGCAAGTCCAGCTATTAGCAGTAAATTGGCGCTAGCGTAGGCAAACGGTATTGTATAAATGTAGCCGTTGTAGCAGACACTTCAATTTTATTTACATGTATAGATTAAGTATGTTACAAAAAGGTTAATTCCAGGGGAAAAAACGTTAGTTATTCTCAATAATGAGTTGAGGAAATGAACATGGGTTGAATTTCGCCCGCAAAAGCAAATATGGAGTCACTAGAAAAATAAATTGTCCCTGAGTCATTAAGTAATAACATAGTGGGATATAAATAAAGCCATGGGTGTTTTGTTAATACTAAAATTGTAAGTTTATAAAGGTCATAATAACATAGTAAGTAAGTATTAAGTAGGTAATATTAAATAAGCCTCCTTGGGCTGAAACTTTGCAAAGCCGGGGTCACTAAAATCCTTACCTAACCAAATCCCTGTAGGTAACTTCTACCACATAAGACATAATAGTACATAATTTGTAATTTATAATTAGGTAGGTACATGACAATCAACGTAGCACCGTTGTGTAAATTATGCACATATATTTATGACCTATATCTAGGGTTCGAACGATACTTTCGATACTGAGTAGGTATCGATACCTTTGACCGCGATACTCGATACTGAGTACTCGATACTGAGTACTCGATACTCGTACCTGGTAATTACTCGCAAGTACTCATATGAAACGGCGGTATCGAGTACTTTTAAAATACTGAGTACTTTTCAGTATTTTTATATGGAAAAAGATCAACTGCGGCCCGTTTTAGCGCTCGGACTAAACAGAAATTCACCGTCGACGACCTTTTTTTTTAGCTGTGATCTGACTGTGATCCTCGCGAATACTCGATACTCGATACTGAGTAGTATCGATACTTCAGGACCGATACTTTTTTGGTATCGATACCATACCCGTCGATACTATACGAGTACTCGGTATCGATACCAGAGGCCGATACTTCGAACCCTACCTATATCCGAATAGTCACACGTTTTTAATCTTCAAAGATATATAAGGATAAAAATTTGAACAAAATTATACAGCTTTAAATAACACTCGTCGTTTACCTCTTCTAAATATCTAAAATAGTAATAGTTTTGTAAAAGCGTAGGAACCAATTATTGCTTTTTAAATTTTTCAGGCGCTGAATAAAGTATACACCTTTACCCTATTTACGTAGGTTACCCCATTTGCGGTATAAGTTGTTAATTAGTAAAATATTTTATTTTATTTTATTAAGTCAAAAAAGTAGTGTTAATATTGTTCGTTCAACAGCATTTCCTTAAAAGTTATTTTTCTCTTATGCCTCCTTTTATACAATACTAGCTGTGCCGCGCGGTTTCACCCACGTTAATTTGTGAAAAAACTAACTACTTAAATATATGATGTTATAATAATAAATAATCTTCCTCGATAAATGGACTATCAAACACAAAAAGAAATTTTAAATTCGAATTAGTAGTACCTGAGATTAGCGCGTTCCAAACGTAACGAACTACTAACCTACCTAGTACCTACTAACTTTTGTCACATTTTTACTCTTTTTGTTCAGTAGGTACCTATACCTATTAACCAAATGCCCAAGATTTTAAGTTTTAATTATGCCAAATATATATATTTTAAATTAAACCTTTTCATTCGGCGTACGTATTTCGTGTATCGTAGTACTCACGTATGATAGTAATATTTATTCAGCCCTCGACGAGTTAAGTTTAAAATCATGTATTATTTAATTTACGCAAATATCCAGAAACAGTTTTAATATAAGTAAAGAGAGAAAACTAAAACTAATCTAACACTCTCGTGAAATTGGTATAAACCAGAACATTATAGTCACTAGAAATGATCGAAATGTACCCTAGAGGATTGGTCCTCAGACTGCCCCTTAGGGGACGACGTGAGAGCGTCCGCAAAAAATAGCCCTTTAGGCTATATGAGTACTCACAAGAGATGTGAGAGGTTAAAGCCAATAGGAAGTAGCCTAAGCTCGGAACGTTTTCCACATTTTCCTTTTCCTCTATTTCCTTACACCACAAAATAGGCACTATTTTAACAGTTGTACCTATGTATTTATATTTTGTGCTTGCACTCTAGTCTCGCGACACCTCTAAAGTCCCGTTTATACGTATTAGTAGATAACTAAATTTACGTAATAGATAACTAAATTTTAACTAAATTTTAAGTGAATAATTTTAAGTGCGTGTCCAAACGTAATAATTTAGTAAAACTCTTTAATTCATACAATTCTTGACAACCTACTTAATTACTTAAGGATTTTACTAAATTTTAACTAAAAAGTACCTGTCCAAAGTGACAGCGAAGTGAGTGTGTTAAGTGATACGCCCCGCCCACCTACTTAACACAGAATAGAAAAATTTCTAATTTATTTACTTGCGTACTAAACTACTTAACTACTAAATTTTCCGTTTACACGTATTAATTTACTTAAAATTTTGTTAACTACTTAACTTCTTAATACGTGTAAACGGAACATAAGGGAAAAACGCAGGAAAGATCAGCCATGTTTGCATGTGCAGTACTTTTTACTTTCAAACCATTGGCAAGTTAGCAGCACATCGGACTGGTATTACAAAACGTATTTACATAGAACAAACGCCGTAACTCGCCAAAAGCTCCTATGAATTTTATTACTGTTGTTTCAACAAAAATATTTCGTAATTTATTTTTAGCAGATATGAGGGATTCCTGGGAGGGTTCATGAAAATATGTAATGAGATAAAAAGGGAAAATAAATTGAAGAATTCGTTTTATTGGCAGCGAATGGATATTAATAGACATTGTATACATTTTGATACATTTAAATTGGTAAAATCATGTAGGAGAAAAAAGCAATAATCTATTCATCCGTTTGGGAACTACTAGTAATGGTAATGAATGCGATTTCGCTTTAATTTCATAAACATGTGAATTCATAAGTATTAGCATGCTAAATGCTATTGCTATGCTATTTGCTAATATTACGATAATAAATCAAGTAGGTACCTATGTAATTTTAGTTTATGTGCGAACTGCGAGTTAAAAAGCGCGTTCGCCGTTTTTACTCGCAGATAACGTTTTATTACACAAATTGCACTTTTGTTATTAAGATAATGATAATATAATTAAATTTTTATAATACATATTTTATTATACAGGTTAAAATATCACACGCATTCACTATACGACCCTAAATACGAAAAAATCGAAAGACAATAACGTAATAATTGTTAAACCTCATTCTTCGTAGTTCACACCACCCAGCTTAAAATTTAAACGAAGTAAACAATCACACGTATTCATTCAATATACGACTCTAAGTCTAAGCATATTAAAGATAATAATTGCTTAACCTCGAACTTCGTTTTTCGCGACATCTGCTAAGTTGCTAATACTTTATTCGTGAATATTTTTACAGTTTAATTTAGTATTCGCAACTTCGCGTTCACGTGGGTGCGACCGAGAGCACACGCTGCCGCTGCATGATGATAATATTATAGTACGAATACTTTGAATGAAGTGATGAATTCACTTCGCACTTCACGAAATTTCGCAACCAAATTTAATTTGCTAAGTGCTAATTAAACATTCACATGTTAAAAATGAATGCGAATGCTAATTAATCCATCACTAGGAACTACCATGCCACAGACAGACATACAGATACACAGAGACACAGACACACAGATGTCAGATACACAAATACACAGACATATCAAACTTATAACATCCTTTTTTTTCGTCGAGGGTTAAAAAGCTGAACAAGATTTTTTGTACTCAGCTCTACATGCGTTGCTTAAATTAGAAACTTAATTAGGTAAATATAATATATCTTATTTGAGTTGTGCTTCCATCGATTTATGATAATAAAGTTAAGATTGTTCTACCTAACAGTGATGATGATTGCTTAATTTAAAAAGAGGTTTTCATGTACCTTTAGGGTTTCCGTACGAAGAAAACTTATAGGATCACTCGTGTGTCTATCCGCCTTTTACAACCAATAGTGAGATTTTTTTGTGGCCCAAAGACTAATGACTAATCTTCTAATGGTATAAAGTAAACAACAGAATTTTGAAAAAATATTTTTCCACCGTATTCAAAATTTAAATAAAAACAGTGTTGCAAACTGTATCGTGTGGCATATCAAATATATATTATATATTACAGGAAAGCCTATAAAAAGTATATATGGTCTTTAAAAAAACGGGAAAAATAAATAAAATAGCAGAATAAAGGTAAATATATAATTCACGGACCCATTTAATGTGTGGGTGTACGTGAATTATACAATGTGTCCGGTGACCGGTGTCGGAGCCTTTAATGGTATAAAATATGATCAAATTTATCGACAAATCACCCTTCATATGTTATTTTTCTCCAACCATAATGAAATGACAGCCATTTAAATTTTTGTGTACCAAAAAAAAGGCGCGTGTGTTAATTTAGCTATAACTTAACATTTCGTGGTCCTAAAAACACTAAAAAGGTTTTAATTTGTAGCTAAGGACTAGGCAATTAATTAACGTTAAAAAATTTACCAAAAATTATCAAAAAAAGTACAATGAAAATTTTTTCAATTAAAAAAAATTTATATTTATTTTTAAAAAAAAGTTGGTTTTTTTTTAGTTTTCGTGATGTAGTGAAAAATCCAAGCCATTAACCTATTTATTTTTCATTTTCAATAGACACTAGAGGATATTTCCTAAAAATAGACACCAAAGTGATAGGTCTAAGTTAAACAGTTTAGGAGTTATGACCATTTGAATATGACCCTTTTAAGACGGCGTTTATCCCAACAGCAGGTAACTAGAATCCTGCTTCGGTTGAAAAACATTCTGGGCATTTCTACAAAGGACGAGACTTTGCATTGTCGAAGCCTATTGTAGTGTTATTACACGTTAGTGCACGATCAGGTAAAAAACAAAGTGTCATTAATGTGATACTAGGGGATATTTCCAAAAAATAGACACCAAAGTGGTAGCTCAAGACGCAATACTGGAGCTACCATTGGCCTCCAGAGTTAGAAGGATTCTGCAGCTGGATGGTGCTCCCGCACATTATGCACTGAACGTGCAAACTTATTGCATAAAATTCTACAAGTCGGAAATGAAATAAGAGAAGACCGTGAGATGATTAGACGCTCGACGCATCACGTCTTAATAAGAGCAACAGCATGTCGTCAATGTTACGGAAGTCATTTAAAACAATGTTATGGGTTCTGACAAATTAAATGCATGCAAGTAACAGTTTTTTTTTATTTCTCCCTACTCCTATATTATTCAAATTGGATCACAGTAACATTCAAATTATCAAAGCTCCTGAACTGTTTAACTTAGAGCTATTAATGCTGAAATAGCTGTTGGGATAAACGCCGTCTTAAAAGGGTCATATTCAAATTGTCATAACTCCTAAACTGTTTAACTTAGACCTATCACTTTGGTGTCTATTTTTAGGAAATATCCCCTAGTGTCTATTGAAAATGAAAAATAAATAGGTTAATGGCTTGGATTTTTCAGTACATCACGAAAACTAAAAAAAAACCAACTTTTTTTAAAAGAATGTAATTGAAAAAATTTTCATTGTACTTTTTTTAATAATTTTTGGTAAATTTTTTAACGTTAATTAATTGCCTAGTCCTTAGCTACAAATTAAAACCTTTTTAGTGTTTTTAGGACCACGAAATGTTAAGTTATAGCTAAATTAACACACGCGCCTTTTTTTTGGTACACAAAAATTTAAATGGCTGTCATTTCATTATGGTTGGAGAAAAATAACATATGAGGGGTGATTTGTCGATAAATTTGACCATATTTTATACCATTAAAGGCTCCGACACCGGTCACCGGACACATTGTATATTTACCACCTGTCAGTGGCTCCACCAATTTAATGCGTTTGCTGGACACTTGCACAACAGAGTCATCGAAGAAGAAACAGAGTGACGGCTTATTTATTATACATAATATGGCAATTGATGGAAAGATAGAAAATAGTTTAAGATGGTAACGACGAGTCCACTCAAAGAGAAATGAAAACAAAACAAAAAGCAATTTGTGATGCATATGTATAATTTTGTTCGTCCTAGTGTGTGTCTAGCTAGCGAGTTTTACTTCTGTATAAGCTACTCGTGTAATATCAGTACACGACGACACGTAACCAAACGATGATGATGAAAACGAGAATAAAATTATATAGACGAAGTTAGTCTCGCGGCTAATGAATTTGGGCACTCAGCCCTTCTGTAATTTCCGGCTGCTCATAAATTATTTACCCAAGCATTCTATCTAATACTCCATTTAACACTTAATCTGCTGTAAACTTTATTTTACCGAGATTAACTACAAGAATCTGTGTCAGTAAAAATATAGCCTCAACTGTTATTTTAATTATTCTACCTAATAGTCTAAGAGCTACTGAGAGCACCTGGACTTGTTTTTTCTTTTTAGTTTATTTTACGCATTCTGTTTTTTTGTTTTTCAATTATTTTTATTTATTTTTTTATTTTACACTTTTTAGTTAGGATTCATTGACTTCTTCATAACTTACCGCAATACTCCTAAGGTTGCTCTTCAATCTATTGTACATTCCAGTCACGACATCTAGCATTCAAAAGACGGAATTATTTAATTATTTTCCATACATATGGTTGACATTGTATTGCAAGAAACTACAATTCAATGTCAACCTTATTATTAAAGGTGTTAAGTATAGAATCACTTTTTACGTAGAATTTTGCCATATAACGGGGTGGATAAAAAAACTTGAAAAGTAAGATATTATGAATGTAATAAGGTCACTAAATATGGCATGGAAAAATAAGAATTAACATCAAATGTTAAAGTGCATTTTCAACTATAAACAACGTGTTTCTCAGACTATTCGTAGTTGACAAGTAACAACCAATTAAAATGTAAGTTTCATAAAAAATACGACTATTGATTTACTTGTGTTTATTTGGCTAGAACGATTCCCACACTAATCAACACTTATACCATTTCCACTGTTGATGAAACAATAACATTGATGTCATAAAATTTCCGACATTTTTTCATTATGTTATGCTCCATTCTTACTATAAAAGTATTTTTTTAGTTTCCTTACAGATAGCGTTAAAATTACTATGAAAGTAATTTTTTAAATTGGTTTTATAGATATGGCTAAATATTTACAAAATAGAAAATAAAAATAAATAATTATTCATATTAAATGCAAAAGATGCATATTGTATAAACGTTAAATTAAATATGCAGAAATAATATTAACTTCGATGGTCCTCAAACCGTACTTTCTAAACGTCAGTTTTAAGTTTGAGGTCATTGACTATCCTATAATAGTTCTGTCCTAAAAAGAAGAACACTAAACGACTGACCACGTAGGACCGAATTTGACTTCCTTAAAACAGAAGATGACACAGCAAGTTCCTCAGAACTGATTCTAACGTCTGACCTCGTAATCCGATACACAGACCCTTGCGGCTAGCAGTCGACGCTTTCTCGAATTAATGTCCCATTTACCCCACACCCAAATATTTGTCTGGCCACATTTATACTAAACTAAGACCATTTGTGGTTCCCAAAAACAACATGGCGCGATCATCATTTTGCTTCTTTGGCCGTAATTTTATCCATAGATACAACGTTTGCTTAGGACCTCGCTGCTGTAAACTATATTATCTGTAATGAATTTGATGGCTTGACTGGCTTGCTGTAATAACAGAGACAAAAAATGTATTTAATAATAATCGATAAAGGAGCCGAGCGTAACGGTAATTGATGACATCAGAGCCATCACCCATGGCTTATATACGTAATTCAAACTGCCAGCGATAAACCCTAATTATGTAACTGGCTCAGTCTAAAACTTAATGACGTACATACTGAAACGCTGTATTATTATAGAAAGCATAACGTAATAGTAGGTTCAATGCACTAACAAACCTAATTGGACGAAATCTGACACTTTCGCTTTGTTCACTGATCAGAATAACAGACGAGGGAGAGATTTTATTTATGGAAATAACCGTTATACGAGCTGACGATCTACCTCCTGATAAGTGGCTATTGTCGCCCATGAATAGTATAGTATTCTAAGCCGCCCCAATACGGCTCGTTGGTATGACCTCAAGCTGACAAAGTCTGAAAGTTGATTAAAATAACACCCGTGTTATAAATCTGTTTTGAACCCCTTAAAAAATTACACTGCTTAATTATTATGTTACTATACTTTCACAAAGCCATATTATAGGACCCACTGTCCTAAATAATATTAAAATCTCAAATCCTAATATGTATATGAACTAGATCCTTAGAATATTGCGGTAGTCACAAACGACTGGAAATGAAAAATGATACGTGTGTCATTGAATTGGTTGGAACTGAGCAAACAAAACGCTAGTCTACATGTTCGGATTTCCTACACGAGCGGTCACGTACTACTTTTCTACTTTATATTTTCAAGTTTTTAAATATCCAAATCGTATTTGAAATATAAATGCATATACGTAATCGACAAATTAGTGTTTTTTCAAGTGATCTGCAACCATTATGTGAAAATTTTTATTGTTTCGGATGCAGTAGGGTGACATCTACAAATCGTACTTACTCAAGTTAAAAACATAACAAAATAATGGTCTTAAATCAACTTTTACATTGCTGATGTCATATATGACTTTTAAATCATTTCATATATTATTATCAGATATATCAGAAATAACGATATAATCAGAGGTATCAGATGTCTTCTGTGGTATCAGTAAATTATAATAGTACTAGCAGTTGCCCGCAGCTTCGCACGCGGAAATTATGCTTATTATGAAGTTATATTTGTACCCCTCACAGAAGAAAATTTAATAACAGGTTTATTTATATTGAATTTAGGAATTTATAAAGTAAAACCTACGATACAATCACAAATCATTCCACCGGCAGCGGGTTTTGAAAAATAAACAATATTCATATTCATTTGTTTTTTTCTTTTTCATGAAAAATTTTGAAAAATTCGAAAACGTATTCCATCAATAAAAAGGAGAAACGTTTGTAGCAAATTCAAAGCAAATTGCTGATATTTTAAAAATAACCCATACAAAGTTTCATCTTGTTTCCAGGGAAACCTTTTAATTTTTCTGGATGAAAAGTTTTCTAAAATATGACTAAAAGTATAAGAAACAACTTAACTAATTTCCGTCGAAATCAGTTCAAGGGTTTGATGTGATGCCCAGACAGACAAACAATAATATTAAAAATAAATTTTTGGTGCTCTAACACGTTATTGATGTGTTATTTATTGGTTAAAAATTTCAATATTAATCCCTCTCTCTCTTTCTCTCTCTCTCTCCCTCTTCCACTCCTAGTCCCTCTCCAGCTTCCTGTCCCTCACCCTCTGCCACTCCCTCTCCCGCTGCCTGTTCCATTCCCGGTACATCTCCCGCTCCCTCTCCCTCTCCCGTTTCCTGTCCCTCTCCCTCTTCCTCTCCCGTTTCCTGTCCCTCTCCCTCTCTTTCTCCCGCCCCCGGTCCCTCTCCCGCTTCCTGTTTCTCTCCTCTTCGAGAAAACCGTGATACAGTTATTTTTTGTATCTAACTATAGTAAGCTTTTATACACAATTTCACCCTTCTTACTTCAAAACTGACAAAGTTGACATACTAACTTACACACTCTTATTTAACCCTTTAAGGGTTGGTTTTCCAAAAAAACACAACTTTAAAATTTTGTTTCTAATTTTGAGCTAATATGTAAATTTTCATGTTGTTAACTTCAAAAATGACGAAGTTGCGTATGAATTCCATCCTCTAAATTAACCCTTTAAGGGATGATTTTCCAAAAAAATGTGTTAAAGTTAACTTTTGTTTATTACTATATACTAACAAAAATTTTCATATTTATACCTCGAAAACTGGTGAGGTTGATTTGTATGTAGTTGACTACCAACCCCTATTTTTAGGGGATGAATTTCGAGAAAACTGTGATACAGTTATTTTTTATGTCTAAATATAAGCTTAAATACAAATTTTCACCCTTCTTACTTCAAAACTGACGAAGTTCCCATACTAACTTGCGTTGCCTTAATTAACCCTTTAGGGGATGATTTTCTAAAAAAACGTAAAACTTAAAAATTTAGTTTCTAATTTTGAGGTAATATGTAAATTTTCATGTTTTTAACTTCAAAAATGACGAAGTTACATACTACGTTCAATCGCTTACTTTAACCCTTTAAGGGATGATTTTCCAAAAAAATGTGTTAAACTTAATTTTTGTTTATTACTACTATAAACTTACATAAAAAAATCATACTTATAACTCTAAAACTGACGAAGTTGGTTTGTATGAAAATGACTTCGGACCCCTATTTTTGCTACTTAGGGGATGAATTTCCAAAAACCCGTTCTTAGCTGACGTCTCCTTAGCATAAACTATCTCCCTGCCAAATTTCATCATAATCGGTTCGGTAGTTTCTGAGATTTTTTGTTTAATCAGCGGTGTGTCTCTTTTCAATTTTATATATATAGATATTAGACTGTTATCTAAGCAAAGTCAAAGTATACAACAAAAACGAAGTAAAGTTAAAGTCAAAATTAAAGAGTTAAGAGCGCAGAGTCTAAAGTCAATAATTCTAAAAGGAACAAAGGTTTTAGAAGAAAGAGAACATAAACATCTATAACTCTAGAAGGTAATAGAATTAGTAGAATAAGGAAGAAAGGACTGGAAGATGAAATAAAGTGAAACAATTTAAACAAACAAAGGGTTTTAAACTTTTAAACATTGAAGTACTTTCCGCTCGAACGGGTTGTCATTCCCCTATCGCAATTTTAGTTCAAATTGAAATGTGACGTTGTTCTCTGTATTATCATAATAACTTTCCACTCCGTAAAGTTTTCCTTTTAATTTCGTCCATTAACATATGTATTGTTTTCTTTCCGCAGGTAAGTGAAGTTTTTTCGAGCTTGGGAGGAAATTTAATGAAAATTCTCGGATAAATACGAAAGTGAGTACAATTCTTTTGAAGTAGCCTAAACTTTTTTATGAATGAAATTGTTTTGGCTGAAATAATAAACCGTCACTCACTCAGATTATGACTCCCTATATCATGATTGAAGACCAAATAAACAAGCATTCTAAAAATGATTTACAACCTGGAGTCCTTTTATTCAGCAATTAAGGCTATTTTTTATTATTTATTTACTTTTTTTTCAATAAAATATAACTGAACAAACCATTGATAAAGTATAAGTTGCTTAAGTGGACAGTTACTGACGCTTTACCCTAGTATTGTATAAAAATATCTAATACTAGGATGTGTTTTGTTGTGAGATTTGTGAGTTTACACCAAAGTAGTAAATCTAGATAATTATTTAGTTTTTCTATGAAACGTAAATTAAAATCCATCCATCCATCCATCTGCCTTTGATTGTCCAGTGCTGAACACAAGGCTACCATAACTTGCCGCAATCTGACCATTCCTGAGCCTTCTAAATCCAGTTGATGCCTGCTGACTTCTTCAGGTCATCATTATTCCGGGCCTGGTCATCGTATACTCCTGTTTCCGAGATGAGGTGCCCATTCATGTGGTCAACTTTATACTCCAACGATTGTCGGTGCTTCGCCTATTTCCAGTTTAGTCGGGTAAATCCCTGAGGCTTGAGCTATGCCTGAGCTAGCGATTACTTTAGTTCGCCGTTTGTTACCCCGTAGGGAATCATGTAGCCACAGCCCAAGAGAAACCTAGCTATAATCCGCTGCTAAGGTTGTGCATCTGGCCAACATTTAAATAAAATTGGAAATGCCAACATTCATGTAATCCTTGTTGTTCTGATTGCAATTTTGACTTAAAATGATCATTTTGCATTGCAGTTTCGGCAGTGCGACTTGTATTTATTGTAAAAAATCCATTTAACAATTTCGACAGACCTTTGCTAATTAAGTGAAAATTTATTTTTACACTTATTTTCTTGGCAAAAAGCGCATAATGTTATTTCAGTTCTCATAAGCAGTGTGTGTACATATTTGCATCGAATCCGCGTGAAATATTGAATATTAATGTTATTTCAGGAAATATAACTATATTTCACGTGGATTCGATGCAAATATGTACACTGTTGTATGAGAACTGAAATAACATTTCACGTGGATTCGTATTTTGTAGGCCGATATTTCGATATAATTTTAAGGCTGATGATACAGTAGGCAGTGATTTGCGATGTGACAGGAAAAGCGACACGAGATAAATATGGTAGGGCTACATTATAAGCGAAAATTCGGCGAAAATCTGCCGAAGATGTGGCTACATTACACACTTGCTTCACATCGCCTGACAACAGCGACTCATGCGGCTACATAATATTAATATTATTGACGAGCGTTTGTTATTTACGCTCATATGTACATCTGTAATGGAACCGTTAACATGACAAATATTCAATTGAAACAGCCGTATACTTAAACTGCGATCAAATCATCAATCGCGGTTAACTGTACGCATAATGTAGCCACACAAATACTTAGTAGTTTTATTGAACTAGTCGTGCAAATGACTATTTTTTTTAATAAATTCGCTTCAATTTCACTAATAGGTTGACGTTAGTCAATGTCGTAATTACAAATGTTGCTCCTGGCACATAAACAACTCAAAGATTGCTAGCGATATTTGGCGTAAAGTGTAGCCATAAACGTGAATATTAACTTGTTTCAGTCACGTATCGCAGGATACGTCGCGAATTAATGTAGGCTCAGCCTAAAGGTCATGGTCACAGCCATTGAATTCAAGCTGAACGCATCGTAATAAAGTTTCATTGCCTAAGTATGTCCAATTGAATTTGGTGACCTGTAGTTTAATACAATATTACGTATATTTTTATGTTCTTCAGGACTTGCATAACACAAGCATTTTTATCGCCACGCGACTGATTTTCCGAGTTACGTTTGTTTTCTTTTACTCAACACAGGTTTTTTGATTGGCTTCAACCCAATAATGGCCCACTATTGAACACGGGTCTCTCTTTTTGTGGAGGTCTAGTGCATACTCCATCCTCCTGCTCCAAAGCGGATTGGTGGAGGGGTTAATGGCCAACCCAATTGTTGGAAGTTTTCATGACGCCTGACAGCCTCCGACATGGCTTACCGACATTGAAGTATTATTACTAGCGTATAGAACCGACACCTCGAACACCATGTATGTCCCATTGCATTGGCGCCGCGTGGCTTCAATCTTCAATGGATTCGTTCGATTTTAAAAAGGAGAACCGGGGCTCAATTTTGAAAATCGAACCTCCCGGGCGGGCAACACATTTTGTTCGAGATGTCTGTTCTATGACATTATACTTCAATGCTTACCGACGGCTTTACGTGTCATCTGAAGGACGAAAACGCTCTAGAAATTTTTGCCACTAGCAGTCAATGGTCACCCATCCGACTACCAACCACGCCCGCTCTTGCTTCACGGCCGATCGTACGATCGACCCAAGCCGACGGGTTTTGAGCGCTTTGGGGATTGACACAAACCGCCGCACTATGAACGATTTGTGATTTACGTCCGTTGTTTGTTGTGTAACTTTGTTATTGTCTTTCAACGCTTTGCAATGCTAAGCGCACGTGATTTTTTACAGGTACTCGACTACTCGTACCTGATTTTGTACTCTTGCTAGCGAAAAAAAATCACTATATATCTCGTATATGTAATCAACAAGAATCAAAGCAGCTTCAGGTCAATATGCAGAGATATAGATATATAGATACTTATAGAGGATTCTTAATCCAGGGACGAATGCGACCACACCATCACTGATGCGTTGCCGGTCAAGAAAGAGAGAAGAAAAAGAACTAGCTCTCAAGCCAAAACTACCTGAAAACTTAAGGATATGGATAAAACATTTTGTTAAAATGAAGAATAAATAAATGTTAAGTAGCGAGTTTTTAATAATATCGCAATTATCGTCAAAGTACGATTGCTAGCTTCGTGCATTGAACCTCCTTTACCGTTGTGCCAGACACATGTTTTTCTAGTTCTCTGCTTATTTGCAGTTCGATACATTATGTTATGATGTATGGGGTAGGTCCAGCTAGGCTGAATTAGAGGCATCATTCAAGGCAATAAATCCGATGAAAGCTGATCTATGATGGTATATTTGTAGTGGTAAATAAGGGATAATTATTTAAAAAATTTCTAGGCTTGTGGCCTACACTTTATAAGGAATCTCTATTCAGAGTTAAGTGGCTTGCTTAAGTAGCTTACCTTGTTGTCTGTCACTAAGTAACACATTAGTATGTACCTCATTAAGGTATGTACCTTATTAAGCATACTTGCATGTAAAAAAGTTGCCCGTTTCTTTTAAAAATCATAATTTTTATCACTATTGCTTAGCGGGAATAAACATCAGTGCAAGTTTATAATGCAACCAAATATATTATTATTATTATTATAAAAGAGAAAAACTAGCTTCTTATCTACATTTGAACAGTGTGCGAGTAGAAGAGTTTGTTTGTTTTTTCGGTTGAATCCGCTAATCTCAGGAACTACTGGTTTGAATTGAATTTTTTTTTGTGTTGGATAGTTCATTTTTCGAGGAAGGCTTTATGCTTTATAATATCACGTTGCAAACAATAGGAGCAGTACATCAATGAAAAATGTTTCAAAAACGGGAAAAGTTATTCCTTTTTGAAAGCTTCCGTTGCGTGCGCTGCGTAAATGGTTTATGTTACGCAAAAATCATGTATGATGGAATTGTTCCAGAGAGGGAAAGGGAGAGGGAATATATTGGCCTTAAATTAATTAATAATTAATTTAATAGTCACAAAAAAAACAACAATTTTTTTTAAAGTAACAAGAAAGTACATTAATTGATTGTTAGGTGATACGAAGTTCACCGGATCAGCTAGTTTTAAATGAAATGAAAAAAATTCAATCGCAAGTCTATTGACACCGAATCCAGTACAAATAGTATTTTCTAAAACTATGAGTACGAAACTAAACTACGAAAAAGTCCTTGGTAGTTACGTGCCGCTTCTTCTTCCGGGTCCAATTATGGTAGGGGTTTTTTGACAAGATAGCATAGTTTACTTTCGAAAAGACATTTTCGAATTAATTCATTTAATTTTTTGTAAGCAGGACACGAGAGAAACACCACAGAATAATATTTGAGAAATACCACAGAATAACATTTTGCAAGGAAAAATAAATATGCAAACTACTGGGTATTTTTACATTTTTATGCTATTGTTTTAGCACAAATACATTAAATATCTCAAATAGACCATTCAGGTAATGGAAACAATATATTTTGCTATCCACTTTTCAAGATTTTCCGGTAAGACCCGGTTTTCTTTGTATCATACGTTTTCTGTTTAAACGCGACCGCGAACGCTGTGACTACCCCTGGGATGTATAAATCAAATGAGGTGCGGTACATTCTCCTCTCTAATAATACTCGTAGTTTTTTTTATTCTCTCGGGCCAAAAGAGTACAAAATAAAGGCCTGCCTGCTTGATATGCTTTAGTGCTTGATATGTCTAACATAATATTCATCATTAGTCATTTCACGGCCTAGACGATGTGACATCAGAAATAATTTGTAGCTTTATAATTCTACTAGCTGTTACCCGCAGCTTCGCCCGCTTGGTTAAAGGGAATTAACAATGAGTTGTTTATCATACATGACACTTTCCTGGTGCAAGGATAAATAACAAATAAGGATAATACTCTTCTCCCATATACCTTCGCAATCTTTCCTTCACAGATCCTCCAGATGTACCATGCAGGTCATATCTTAAAACTTAATGAAGTTCCCTTCCCATAAGTCCAGCCTTTATTCCCATTCTTTGTCATTCATGGGGTGAGGTTGTGAAATTCACCAAATACGCATCATAATGGATCTTCCCATGGGAATGAAATGTTTTATCGCCGTAAAAAGTAACCTATGACACTCTTCATCTCCAGCCTCCCTATCTCCATAGGTACACTAAAATCATACCATAGCATCGCTCCGTTGCGACGTGAAAAAGGGACAAACAAACAAACACACTTTCGCATTTATAATATTAGTATGGATAATTTTACCACTGTACACTGTCACTCAACGGAATTTTTCCTATTGTGTCTCATATTGTTACACAGTTCTACTGTGTAAGTCAATTCTAACGAAATGTTATGACATGTGTTGGTGAGTGTCGGGATTTTAGAGGTTATTGATGTTTACGGCCTACGTCCAAATGGCCACTTAATATCTGGTGGCTCGTTCCATCATTTGACAGCAATAAATAAATAAATAAAACACAGACTAGCTCCATTCGCTACAGAGTTAAGAAGTTTTCCAAGCGTTTAGTCGATACACCAAATAAAATTACACATTAATTAATTCTCCGATCGGAAATCCAAGCCTGGACCTCGTTACAGTTACAAGATTGCCACCATTACGTGTTCAATGTATCAAATAACACTCGTTACTCATCTATGGCCCCATAAAACGGGACCTTTTTGTTCTCGCGAGGGACAGCGGGACAGACAGCCTGATAGCGGGACGTAAGGTCACCTTTTATGCATTTGCATATGCAAACATGCAAATGCATATAATCCGATGTCTAACTATAATCGTTTGGGAAGAAAGGTCTTCGAATGGGGACCACGCCTCGGTAAAAGGAGCACAGGACGCCCCCCGACCAGGTGGACCGACGACCTGAAGAAGACAACGGTTATCCGCTATATTCATATATTAGGGGAGGTCTATGTCAAGCAGTGGACCTTTATAGGCTGATGGATGGATGGATGGATTATAAATTGAGGAGACTCCACAAATATTAAAGTTATACGGCGATTTACGTATGTTTTTTGAAAGCTTTTTTTTGTAAAATTTAGATTAATAACTCTTAAACTTTCAGCTGTCAAATTACTTTTTTCTTTTTATTAGCAACTCATAATTCAATTGGCAGCAAGTTCCAATCTTGTGTGATTTATGGGAAACCCGATATTATATCATCGTTTACTAATCCAGGTGGCGTTCTTAATAATAGATATCCCATTATCCTTCATATTAACGCTCGAGCCATTCCTTAACATCTCAGCATATTCCAATATCAGGAATATTACATGTTATATCTGAATATTGTTATGTAAAGGATGACATTCGAGTATACGAGTACATATAAATAAAAAGTCATTACTTAATACGCTTTTAACATAATAATTAAATATGTTAAGCAATTTCGATGTCAATTCACTAAAGCAAAAAACATGTGACTGAGTCTCGTCTAAAGCCAAATCCATTTAGTACTTTAGTTTTTGCGTGAAAGAGTAACTAACATTCATACATTTAGTTTCTCATTAATACATACATACATTCTCACTAACAAGATTTCACATATATCAGTATGATTTGGAAAGGTTATTGAATCTCCGTACCTTCTTATTAAATTTTAGATGTAAGTAATGCTGGCCATACACTATCAAGTATACTTGTCAAGTTTGCAGTGGACTTGACGCGGCATCCAGTAAACTTGACGATGTATGGCCACGATATGGCTATCTGGCTATATAGCTATCTCATGCAAACTGGATGCCATATCAAGTCTAATTGCAAACTTGACAAGTACACTTTTTTTATTTCAAAAGAAAGGGCTTTGTCGCTGTAGCGATTATGTCGCCCGACAAGTACACTTGGTCGTGTATCAAGCATTAGGGTAATTTACCCGACTAGCTGCCATCCCTTTCTATGTTATAATTGTATATCCACATAACGTTTTAAATTAAGAACTGTAAATTAAAAACGGTTAATACGTTTTAAACAAAGTCTTACGTCATATTATGTACCCGGATTACCGAGATTTGCTCGGTTTAGTATTGCTTAACAACGCCATCTACTGAATTAGATTTAGTGTTGCTACTCGCCAATAGATGTCAGGAAGAGTCTTCAGTTTTTCATTGCCTGAAAACACTTATAAAACGACAATTTCTAGAAATGAATCCTAGCTAGATCGATTTATCGCCTCCGAAACCGCCTACACACTAAATTGCATAAAAATCGTTGGAGCCGTTTCCAAGACTGAGAAAATACATATACATATATACAAGAATTGCTCGTTTAAGGGTATTAGATAGATAAAGTCAAAGTCAAAGTCAAAATATTTTATTCATATAGGTATCACTGATACACTTATGCACGTCATTTTTTGGCTTTTCGGAAGGTGCTTTATCGTGGAGGAGAAGAAAAGCCTAAAGAAACTCCTCAGCACATCTTTTTAAAAAAATATTACAAAAAAAGATAATAATACAAAAGTATTTACTATTCTGAGCGGAACTGGTTGCAGAGCTGGTCATTTCCATGCGTCTTTGTCATTTAAATACTCGTCTACACTATAATATCCCTTGCCTAAAAATTGTGTCTTTACACGTTTTTTGAAAGTTTCTATTGGCAAGTCACGTATTAATTTTGGGATTTTATTATAAAAATGTATACCAAGCCCTATGAAAGATCGCTGCACTTTACTTAGGCGGAACGAAGGCGTAACTAATTGATGCATTCTTTTCGTATGGCGATTATTAATATCAAAATTTTGTTTATACGCGTTTATATTTTTCCGTATAAAAACTACATTGTTAAAGATATACTGGGAAGCTACTGTAAGTATACCTATTTCCTTGAACTTTTCACGCAAAGATTCCCGAGACCTAAGTTTATAAATAGCCCTAACTGCCCGTTTCTGGAGTATGAAAATTTGTTTTATATTGGCTGCTTTGCCCCACAGCAAGATGGCATAAGACATAACACTGTGGAAATAAGCAAAATAGACTATCCTAGCAGTTTCGACGTCTGTATACTGCCTTATTTTCCTGACAGCAAAAGCAGCCCTACCGAGTTTTGTCGCGAGATTTGTTATATGTGGGCCCCATTGAAGTTTACTATCTAAGGTCACCCCTAAAAAGACCGTCGATTCCTCCATATGCAATGTTTCGTTATTTAGTATAAGAGATTTGCTGACTTTTTTAACATTAGGTAGCACAAACTCTATACATTTCGTTTTTTTTGCATTTAATAGTAAATTATTGATAGTGAACCAACGCGATACATGCGAAAGAGCACTATTTACGTCGTCGAAATTTACTTTATTCCTTTCACACTTAAATATTAGTGATGTATCATCAGCAAATAGTACAATATCCGCTTGGTTCTTTACATAATGTGGTAAATCGTTAATGTATACCAGAAAAAGAAACGGACCCAAGATCGAGCCCTGCGGTACACCCATCACAGCCGGTGACCCCGATGACTTAATATCGTTTATGCTGACTTTTTGTATTCTATTACTCAAATAAGACGCGATCAAGCTAAGGGCCTTGTTTTTTATACCATAGTGGCCAAGTTTAAACAGCAATGTTTCGTGCTCAACACAATCAAATGCCTTAGATAAGTCACAAAATACTCCTATGGCATTATGTGACGCCTCCCATGCTTCAAATATATGCTTTAATAGCCTAGCCCCGGCATCGGTTGTACTACGGCCTTTAGTGAAACCGTATTGCTCAGGATGTAATAATTTATTATTGTTGAAATGGGTTAGCATTTGATTCAATATTATCTTTTCGAAAATTTTACTAAGGGTTGGTAAAACAGAAACTGGTCTATAGTTATTAAGATCAGTTTTTTCACCTGTTTTAAAAAGTGGAATGATTTTGCTGCATTTCATAAGATCTGGAAAGATACCTAGATCTATACATTTATTAAAAACTACGACCAAATATGGAGTTATAATACCTATAATATGCTGTATTATTTTCACCGAGATGCCCCACAAATCACCCGTATTCTTTACCTTCAGAGACTGAAAGGCCTTAATTAAGTCTCTAGCGGTTATATGTTGAAATTCAAATAAAATATTACATTCATTAATATGATTTTTTAATATAGAAAGTGCTTCCGTCGGTGAAGAAGCTAGTGAACTGGTTAATGTTATAGGAATATTACGGAAGTGATTTTCAAATTCGCTTGCCACGTCTTTATCAGCACTGATTATATTATTATTAATCAATAATTCGTAATTGAAATCACAGGACTTTGCGTTACCGTTCTCACTGTTAATTATATTCCAAGTGGTTTTTATCTTGTTATCCGAATTAATAATTTTGTTCTTTATGTACATTGATTTCGCCTGAATACAAACAATTTTAAATATTTTAGAATAATTTCTCACGTGCTCCTGGAAAGTTGGAGAAAAATTGTATTGTTTCTCGGCGTAAAGGTCATACATCCTGATCCTACTTTTATAAATACCTACAGTAGCCCAATCACTAAATTTACTATTTTTAGCTAGATCTACATACTTAAACTTGAATATTTTATTAAATTCGTTATATAATAATAATAATAATATATATATAAATAATAATAATAATAATATCTTTATTTCTTTCATCACAAAGCAGTCTTTATTTACTTACAGGGTGGAAATTAAAGACGGTAGTTAGAGGAAAAGTACCCTGAATATTGATGATGGCAAATTTTACTGAAATTGAATTTTTGTTAGTAAAAATTAAAAATTGGCAGTTTTTATACTGACTGTCTGTTAGTCAAATAAATAAAGTTTCTTACAGTGCATTACATTTTCTATGCTGTCGCTTATTTGAAAACTTATAGACTAAAATAAAAAAACTGCGTTTGCGAACATGTTGTTCAAAACTTCCTTGTTGTTTTCATTTTAAATCCTGTAGCAGTTACACGGTACAACCGAGTCGTAGAAGTTTAAATGCTTTGACGGTGACGTCAGGCGTGCTCTTACTGCAGCGATTTCCTTTTTAAAACGAATAAAATGTTATGTCTTTTTGCATTAACTTGAACATACGTAACTAAATTTTAATACATGTACAAAATTTGTAATATATTGTATGTAGTTATGTTAATAAGGCTTTGGGGAATACAAAGTTTTCGAGAAATTATTCGTGTATTAACACACGCATAGAAGTGTGTAATTTGCCATGTTAAGTATAGGTACATGGAAGCTAAAATTGTAGAAACAGGTTCAGGAATTCATGTTATAATACATTTATTAAACAGAACAAAAATTCATTGTTGTTTTTCATAGTGTCCATTTGCATTAACTCTGACAAAATGAATTACATACGTTCGAGTTTCGACCGCGTAGCTCCCATTAGCACAGACTAGGACTAAATCAGAGGTTCCTAGACTTTTTTGTCATGGATAACTTTCAAAATTTAGTAGACCCCCTACATTTCTACCATATTCCCAAAACTCGATAACAGAATGTGAAGATTAGATGTATGGTTTGCGTTGCAGCTGAGTTTAAATTATATAGAGATTAATAGTTTTCGAAAAAAGGTGAGAATTGATTGGTTAATTAATTAATTAATTGATTTTTGTCACACCAACGTAAACCCCCGTCCAATCTCCCATTGAACCCAGGTGGTCCACCTGGACCACTTTGGGAGCTAAGAGACTAGTTCCCAAAGTACAGATAAAATGCATAGTGAGAGTTAATTAGATAAATTAACGAAATCTAAAAGTGATGATTAAAGACATCACTCATCACCATCAAAATCATCACCACCATCATCATTAACTAAATTCAAGTAGCAGGTACTTACATTATATTAAACTAATACAATACACACACGGCATGTGCTAACGAAGTGTACATTGTCCCAAATTGTGCCAAATTACAAGGCAAATACGTGAAGATTATATGCAGGAGATTAAAAAATATTATTCTGGTCACGTTTCCGAGATGCCCTGAGGGTTGGAAATGTATTAGTACCTCTCTTGTCCAGAGTAAAAAGTGTGACCAGATGCATACAATATGGTATTTTAATGTGATTGCGCACGTGTAATGTGTTGTTTTATTTTCCTGGTACTTACACTTGCTTTTCTTTTCACTCTTTCCAATTTAACTCCTCCATATTCTTATTGCTCTCTTCTCTTCCCAAAGGTTTTTTTAAACTGCTCTTTATTCTATTCAGGTACTAGTTACTAATATTTCATTACTGTTATATTGTCCGTAGAGTTCTTCGTTCATTACTTTTCTTCTGTACGGTATAAATAATACATTTATTCATTCACCACTTATGAGTATGCAAATACGATGTGTGTACAATAACGATGAGCTGCGCCACATCTTCACCAAGAAATGGGAATTTCGAAAGGTAACTCTGAAGCAGGTAAACAATTCCTGTTTTCGAGGACTGACTGTAGAACGGTAAAGCAAAGCACTTCGTACCGGAATTACCCGAGAACCTATTATTCAAAATAAGGAATATTTTTCCTCAACAGAAACAAGGGTGGATTTCTAACAATACGTTACTTTTTTTCTCAAGAAACCAAACGCCCAAATGAGAAAATCATTTGGTACGCATAGTTTCGTTCAGATGAGTTTGAAATACTATTGTATTGACAATTTGACAACTCATATTATATTTTAAAATTTTCAAATATTTATTTTGACTACGTCACGGTTATCGACGGAACTCCGCTTCGCGGAATCCCTATTTTTTTGTAAAATAAAATCACTCAACCCATATTCAACCTAACCGATTCCATTTCAGTTCAGAGGTTTTTTTTTCATGGTGGTGGGCTTCGTCATTTATATTTAAAATACAGATTCCACCATACAGTTACAAGAATCATATAGCAAAACAGTTTCCACTGAGAAATTTTTACTTACTAATAATTTGGAGCTTATGTGGATTATATAAACTGAGAAGTTAAAATAATAAGAAAAATTTCAGAAGTCGTACAAAAATATGACTAATCGAGATCAGCTAAAATTTGTCGTATACCCCTTTTATAAGTAATTAAAGATGCGTTAAATGGATCCATATTTTGAAGGTATTTATTATAGAAGTTGCAAGACCGTGATACAAAAGTATTTCTTGTATTTTTGTAAGTGGAGTGTAATGGTGAACGCACATTTATCGGCATCGTCCGCGCCGTCCCCATCGCATTTGTATGAAATCATATGAGAGCCGGTCATCGGACCGTCCGCACGCATTTCTGAAAATGCGGAAGGTATCCGAAATGCCGATACTGTTGCCATGCCACGATGCTTTTGACAATGAAATAGGAGAAGATCTAGCCTTCGTATTTATCCTATACATCATTGTTTTCGGACAATCGACAATAATACACACAATAATACACATATAAAATTTATATAAAATTTATTTATTATGCGAAAGAGCACTATTTACGTCGTCGAAATTTACTTTATTCCTTTCACACTTAAATATTAGTGATGTATCATCAGCAAATAGTACAATATCCGCTTGGTTCTTTACATAATGTGGTAAATCGTTAATGTATACCAGAAAAAGAAACGGACCCAAGATCGAGCCCTGCGGTACACCCATCACAGCCGGTGACCCCGATGACTTAATATCGTTTATGCTGACTTTTTGTATTCTATTACTCAAATAAGACGCGATCAAGCTAAGGGCCTTGTTTTTTATACCATAGTGGCCAAGTTTAAACAGCAATGTTTCGTGCTCAACACAATCAAATGCCTTAGATAAGTCACAAAATACTCCTATGGCATTATGTGACGCCTCCCATGCTTCAAATATATGCTTTAATAGCCTAGCCCCGGCATCGGTTGTACTACGGCCTTTAGTGAAACCGTATTGCTCAGGATGTAATAATTTATTATTGTTGAAATGGGTTAGCATTTGATTCAATATTATCTTTTCGAAAATTTTACTAAGGGTTGGTAAAACAGAAACTGGTCTATAGTTATTAAGATCAGTTTTTTCACCTGTTTTAAAAAGTGGAATGATTTTGCTGCATTTCATAAGATCTGGAAAGATACCTAGATCTATACATTTATTAAAAACTACGACCAAATATGGAGTTATAATACCTATAATATGCTGTATTATTTTCACCGAGATGCCCCACAAATCACCCGTATTCTTTACCTTCAGAGACTGAAAGGCCTTAATTAAGTCTCTAGCGGTTATATGTTGAAATTCAAATAAAATATTACATTCATTAATATGATTTTTTAATATAGAAAGTGCTTCCGTCGGTGAAGAAGCTAGTGAACTGGTTAATGTTATAGGAATATTACGGAAGTGATTTTCAAATTCGCTTGCCACGTCTTTATCAGCACTGATTATATTATTATTAATCAATAATTCGTAATTGAAATCACAGGACTTTGCGTTACCGTTCTCACTGTTAATTATATTCCAAGTGGTTTTTATCTTGTTATCCGAATTAATAATTTTGTTCTTTATGTACATTGATTTCGCCTGAATACAAACAATTTTAAATATTTTAGAATAATTTCTCACGTGCTCCTGGAAAGTTGGAGAAAAATTGTATTGTTTCTCGGCGTAAAGGTCATACATCCTGTTCCTACTTTTATAAATACCTACAGTAGCCCAATCACTAAATTTACTATTTTTAGCTAGATCTACATACTTAAACTTGAATATTTTATTAAATTCGTTATATAATAATAATAATAATATATATATAAATAATAATAATAATAATATCTTTATTTCTTTCATCACAAAGCAGTCTTTATTTACTTACAGGGTGGAAATTAAAGACGGTAGTTAGAGGAAAAGTACCCTGAATATTGATGATGGCAAATTTTACTGAAATTGAATTTTTGTTAGTAAAAATTAAAAATTGGCAGTTTTTATACTGACTGTCTGTTAGTCAAATAAATAAAGTTTCTTACAGTGCATTACATTTTCTATGCTGTCGCTTATTTGAAAACTTATAGACTAAAATAAAAAAACTGCGTTTGCGAACATGTTGTTCAAAACTTCCTTGTTGTTTTCATTTTAAATCCTGTAGCAGTTACACGGTACAACCGAGTCGTAGAAGTTTAAATGCTTTGACGGTGACGTCAGGCGTGCTCTTACTGCAGCGATTTCCTTTTTAAAACGAATAAAATGTTATGTCTTTTTGCATTAACTTGAACATACGTAACTAAATTTTAATACATGTACAAAATTTGTAATATATTGTATGTAGTTATGTTAATAAGGCTTTGGGGAATACAAAGTTTTCGAGAAATTATTCGTGTATTAACACACGCATAGAAGTGTGTAATTTGCCATGTTAAGTATAGGTACATGGAAGCTAAAATTGTAGAAACAGGTTCAGGAATTCATGTTATAATACATTTATTAAACAGAACAAAAATTCATTGTTGTTTTTCATAGTGTCCATTTGCATTAACTCTGACAAAATGAATTACATACGTTCGAGTTTCGACCGCGTAGCTCCCATTAGCACAGACTAGGACTAAATCAGAGGTTCCTAGACTTTTTTGTCATGGATAACTTTCAAAATTTAGTAGACCCCCTACATTTCTACCATATTCCCAAAACTCGATAACAGAATGTGAAGATTAGATGTATGGTTTGCGTTGCAGCTGAGTTTAAATTATATAGAGATTAATAGTTTTCGAAAAAAGGTGAGAATTGATTGGTTAATTAATTAATTAATTGATTTTTGTCACACCAACGTAAACCCCCGTCCAATCTCCCATTGAACCCAGGTGGTCCACCTGGACCACTTTGGGAGCTAAGAGACTAGTTCCCAAAGTACAGATAAAATGCATAGTGAGAGTTAATTAGATAAATTAACGAAATCTAAAAGTGATGATTAAAGACATCACTCATCACCATCAAAATCATCACCACCATCATCATTAACTAAATTCAAGTAGCAGGTACTTACATTATATTAAACTAATACAATACACACACGGCATGTGCTAACGAAGTGTACATTGTCCCAAATTGTGCCAAATTACAAGGCAAATACGTGAAGATTATATGCAGGAGATTAAAAAATATTATTCTGGTCACGTTTCCGAGATGCCCTGAGGGTTGGAAATGTATTAGTACCTCTCTTGTCCAGAGTAAAAAGTGTGACCAGATGCATACAATATGGTATTTTAATGTGATTGCGCACGTGTAATGTGTTGTTTTATTTTCCTGGTACTTACACTTGCTTTTCTTTTCACTCTTTCCAATTTAACTCCTCCATATTCTTATTGCTCTCTTCTCTTCCCAAAGGTTTTTTTAAACTGCTCTTTATTCTATTCAGGTACTAGTTACTAATATTTCATTACTGTTATATTGTCCGTAGAGTTCTTCGTTCATTACTTTTCTTCTGTACGGTATAAATAATACATTTATTCATTCACCACTTATGAGTATGCAAATACGATGTGTGTACAATAACGATGAGCTGCGCCACATCTTCACCAAGAAATGGGAATTTCGAAAGGTAACTCTGAAGCAGGTAAACAATTCCTGTTTTCGAGGACTGACTGTAGAACGGTAAAGCAAAGCACTTCGTACCGGAATTACCCGAGAACCTATTATTCAAAATAAGGAATATTTTTCCTCAACAGAAACAAGGGTGGATTTCTAACAATACGTTACTTTTTTTCTCAAGAAACCAAACGCCCAAATGAGAAAATCATTTGGTACGCATAGTTTCGTTCAGATGAGTTTGAAATACTATTGTATTGACAATTTGACAACTCATATTATATTTTAAAATTTTCAAATATTTATTTTGACTACGTCACGGTTATCGACGGAACTCCGCTTCGCGGAATCCCTATTTTTTTGTAAAATAAAATCACTCAACCCATATTCAACCTAACCGATTCCATTTCAGTTCAGAGGTTTTTTTTTCATGGTGGTGGGCTTCGTCATTTATATTTAAAATACAGATTCCACCATACAGTTACAAGAATCATATAGCAAAACAGTTTCCACTGAGAAATTTTTACTTACTAATAATTTGGAGCTTATGTGGATTATATAAACTGAGAAGTTAAAATAATAAGAAAAATTTCAGAAGTCGTACAAAAATATGACTAATCGAGATCAGCTAAAATTTGTCGTATACCCCTTTTATAAGTAATTAAAGATGCGTTAAATGGATCCATATTTTGAAGGTATTTATTATAGAAGTTGCAAGACCGTGATACAAAAGTATTTCTTGTATTTTTGTAAGTGGAGTGTAATGGTGAACGCACATTTATCGGCATCGTCCGCGCCGTCCCCATCGCATTTGTATGAAATCATATGAGAGCCGGTCATCGGACCGTCCGCACGCATTTCTGAAAATGCGGAAGGTATCCGAAATGCCGATACTGTTGCCATGCCACGATGCTTTTGACAATGAAATAGGAGAAGATCTAGCCTTCGTATTTATCCTATACATCATTGTTTTCGGACAATCGACAATAATACACATAATAATACACATATAAAATTTATTTTCGCTCTACTCGCCGGTTAGATAAGGTTGTGGTTGGGTGTACAGTTTTAAATCTATGATGTCCGTTATACAATTTGTTAATTCTTTCTATCTTATTTTGTTGAATTTTATATTGCGGGTTCCAAACGAAGGAGCCATATTCCAATATTGATCTTACATATGCGTTATAAAGAAGAGAAAGGGTAGAACTATATATAAAGTCTTTACTTAATCTTAAAATAATACCAAGCATGCGGTAAGCTTTGGGGATAATATGATTTTAAAAATTCTCATTAAAGGTCAACTTGCTATCTAAAATGATTCCCAGGTCTTATATCACAGAAACACGAGTAATATTAACGTTATTAAACAAGATATAATTCAGGCACCTTGCAAACGAGATGACTTTACATTTATTTATATTTAATTGTAAGTGATTTACTTTGCAATAATTTATAAGTTTATTTAGATCATTTTGTAATTCAAGACAATCCGAAACAGTTTTAACTTTACTGAAAATCTTCCATGTCATCTGCATATAATAAGAAATTAGAATTTTGAAAAATATGTTTAATGTCATAGATAAATAAATTAAATAACAGAGGAGAAAATGCGATCCCCGTGGCAAACCAGAGGTGACCGGGAGAAATGAGGAGGACTCCGAAGAGTGACTGGGTTGCTCTGAGGATGCAGTTAAAGGGTTCAGGTCGACTTCAAATACAGATTGGAAAAACTTATTAAATAGATTACAGACTTCTTCAGTATCTCCCGATTTTGTATCATTTAAGAACTTTGAATCCGGCAAATCAGAGTAACCTTTTTTACTTTTAACGTAACTCCAAAACGATCTTCTGTCTTTTTTAATATTAGATTCAGTGGTGGAAATAAATTTATCATAACAAGATTGCTGGACCCGTTTCTCACGCTAACAAGATAACTGACGCGTTAGCCTATTTATAAGGAACTTCGGAGTCTTGTACTGAGCTTCTGCCTGGACATAAATTTGCATATCATCAGCATAGAAATGATAAGAGCAGCAAAGCAAGGAAGATAAAGCTTTAATGAAAATGGAGTATAACACAGGTGATAAAATTCCCCCAGAAGAGAGCTCGCACCAATCCGATGAATTTTGACCAATAGGAACTGCTTGTTGATGACCACTGTTTAAGGTACGAGCAAAACCATTTAAGGGTAGTGGAGGAAAAGTTAAGGCGATGGAGTATCGCCAGAAAAAAATCTAAATATCTGCAAAGGTAAAGGAGCCGAATTTTCAAAATTTTAAAAAAGGTCATCATCTTGAAAACGGTGACACTTTAGAGCAATTTTTTGACATATGGTCATATCCACCTTTAAGCTATCTGCCCTCTACGGTTGATACTCACTTACGAGACGCCCTGTATACTCCCTCAGGAGCTACATGACTTGCAACTTAGATAGTGTTTGAGTAAGTTTCCCTGGTTACGTGTTCGAAATTGCACTCGCATTGGTACAAAACACTTGTTTGTCTTTTCAGTTTAACTTGCTTTGTACCGACCACAACCGACACCACGTATTGCGATAGTTCTGTAGTGATGCGATTTTGTTTGTTCGGGATAGTTCACAGTTCGTACCGTTCCATTTGATACATCTGTAACTGGATCTCTGTCAGAGATTGATCAGAGAAGTGTTTTTTTTTTATATATTATAAGTTTATAATTTAAAATTTGCCAAGCTTCTGCAATAATGAAAGAAAAACAGCACCTAAAAACAATAATTACATTGACCATACAAATTGAATGAAATGGTTTCTCTAAATGTTTATCTACATTCTACGCCCACTGAACTGATGTATAATTATTTCGTGTGGTTTTAAAATACTAGGCAACAAAGGAAGAAAATGCTAGATCTCAAGCCGTTTCGGGATATTGAATGAATGATCCATTAATTATAAATAAGATATAAACACACATTATGATTATTGCATAATTATAAGTGTTGGATCCATTATAAAAGGTATTCGTTGCCATCTTTCCATAGAATACACCCTGTTCGTTGAATTATTCATAACTGAACGGGCAACCCAACGATCTGAGTGAATCACTCGTTTACCCATTCAACGATATCGCGTCGATCGTCCATGTAATGAATGAACATGAACGAATGATACAATCGGAAATTTGAATCGTACCCATTATGTAATTCTGACCGGTAGCAGCGGGGTGGTTGACGATCTCTATCTCTAGTCAAGCTTATAATGATAAATTGAACTAAAACGAACCAATAAGCGCGTCTATTAGGCCTTTTTGGTTATTTGTATTTTTTATAGTTTTATTTACGTGGTCACTAAAATAAAAAAATAAAACATAACGTCAAACGCAACGTAAAAAAAATCAACGTGACCTTCATAAAAATTGTATAATTAGACATTTTAGGGCATGGTCGGTTGTTTGATGATTGATTTAACTTTTTAATGTAAACAGCCGATAAACGAGCTGACGATTGTCAAGCTCAAGGACATGATAGTACATGGGAGAACATGATAGTACATGGTCATAGGAAATGATTAAAAAATCAAAATATCCTTATAGTCCGTAAATTAACTTTAATCAAATTAATCTCAAAATACTCCGGAAGCGTGGACAGCGTGTACAAACGCTCGAAACGCCTCGATCTAAAGGTCGTAGCTGACTAAAGCTGAACGCACATATATCCGCATCGTCCGCAGCGGACGCTCCGTATGCGGATACCCTCGCACATATGTCCGGATTCGCCGTACGGATTTTTTAGTATTGCCAACAATTTTAGCAGTTTTTTCCAACCTCTAGTGAAAAACGGTGCGATGTCATTCGTTTATTCCCACTCGTCTTGGTTAGTAGTCCTGTTGACAATACTAGTAGGAAAAAATCCCACTAGTTCTGTGTCAATTTATTTCCGTGTATAGGTATACTATAGTTTAGGTATGGTGTACTAAGATACAGGCCAAGGCTTAGCTTAGACACCAGATCTCCCACAGATTACTTAGCACTTACATTATCTTTTCCTTTTATTCATATTTTAAAATGTTACCTGAGTGAGTTGAGGAAGAGATGAAATAAAGATTTTTGTATTGTATTGTATAGTTTGCTATCAATCGTCAAGTATTGGCTATTAAATGTATATTATTTCATAGTTTTCATAAACTTCATAATAATATATTCCTTTATTCAACTGACAGTTGTCAGACTCAGATTCTCAGATTGCAAAAGCAAAATATTAAGACTGATGCAGCTATGGAAAAAACTGTTATAATAGCGTGCGCATTGGAAGAGGAAGAAGAAAATGAAATTCGAAAAAAAGAAGATTCTGGGCTCATGACATCAATTTGAAAAGGCAGTTAGTTAAACGGCAAATACTATTCGTTATTTCCCGGCTTTGTGGATGATGATCAATGAACCTAGATAATTGAAAACTTTAATTTGTAACTTTAATTTGCGGGAAATTAAAACACATAATACTCATTATTTCTTTTTAGTTTTCGACTTTGTCTCATATTTCAATAACGTAGTTAGTTATCGCAGTTTGAGGAACACCATTCGGAATCTCGAATGTCCGAAAACAATTATAAATAGGCATAAACGAAGGCGACATCTCCTCACAGGATTCGTTTACTATGAAACGTTTCTCCTAAAGCGTTGTCAAAAGCATCGTGTCATGGCAACACTATCGGTATTTCTGATACCTTCCGTATTTTCAGAAATGCGTGCGGACGGTGCGGATGACATATACCGACGCATCTGTCATCCGCATCGTCCGCATCGCATTTTTGAAAATGCGGAAGGTATCCAAAATGCGGATGACGTCATACGTAGGGCGTGTGCTGGTACTCAGTGTTGCCATGCCACGATGCTTTTGACAACGCATTAGGAGAAACGTTTCATAGTAAACGAATCCTGTGAGGAGATCTCGCCTACGTGTTTATACCTATACATCATTGTTTTCGGACATTCGAGATTCCGAATGGTGTTCCTCAAACTGCGATAACTAACTACGTTATTGAAATATGAGACAAAGTCGAAAACTAATAAAAAATACCTAATAAGTATCGTGTGTGTGTGTGTGTGTGTGTGGAAATTAAATTTCCCTCAAATTCAAGTTACCATTTAAAGTTTTCAATTATCTAGGTTTATTGACCATCATCCACCAAGCCGGGAAATAACGTATAGAATTTGCCGTTGAACTAACTGCCTTTTCAAATTGATATTACGAACCTAAAATCTTCTTTTTTTCGAATTTGACTTTCTTTGGCCAATATGCAGGCTACTACAACAATTTTTCCATAGCTGAATCAATCTTAATCGTCTTCACCGTTTTTCACTAGAGGTTGGAAGAAACTGCAAAAATTGTTGGCAATACTAAAAAATCCGTATGGCGAATCCGGACATATGTGCGAGGGTATCCGCATACGGAGCGTCCGCTGCGGACGATGCGGATATATGTGCGTTCAACATTATACGACACCGCTCCCATCCAACCGAAGTATGAGAATTCAAATATAAACTTAAAATCGTGCTCTGTAGGTACAACTATTGAGTGGCAAGGTTGCGGTTAGCTTGCTTCCCGCGCGCGGGCTGCTAATTTTTGTTGTTACTGTAAAGTGCACCTACAGAGCACGATTTTAAGTTTATATTTGAATTCTCATACTTCGGTTGGATGGGAGCGGTGTCGTATAAGTCAGCTACGACCTTAACGCCGCCACGTCGCGCTCAGCTGGTGAGGTCAGTGACCTTTGATAAGGGCAACATATTCCTCTTCCTTTGTCATACTTTTCCTAGTTTAGGACAGGCAAAAATACAAAAGTAAGCTCTTAAACTGTGATTTATTGGAGATATTTACGGGAATTTCTTTAAAACTGACACAAAAAAATTATCAAAATATAAATTCGTAACAATTTGGTTTTAATCAGTTTTAGACTAATAACAACCTAATTTATCCTAATTTATAGGATAAACTAGTTAGGCCTGAGCCAAACTAGTTTGTATGGAAATCGGGTTTGGCCGATATCATATTATTCATAAAAAGAGAAGTCTTGACATTATACTTCAATGAGTCTTGACTTTTTTGGTATTTTATTTACGACTTTTTGGGCACGATAAATATGAATTTCGTAGCCTGATTTTAGCTTTCTGATACCTACAAAAGTCTCTGAGCTAAACTGCTGACAGACACGACAAAACTATAAGGATTCCTTGTAGAAAACGTGACCCTAAAAAAGTGATAATGTAATAGCAGCCATGAGAACGTGAAACTAAATAATTGCATTACGAAATGTTTTGCAGCAGGGAAGATAGACGCAAAAAAATATAACAAAATTAAATGGAAATTATATTGCCAGCGTGATAATTAAGTTTGTAACGGTTTAAAATTGCTGAAACCAATGTACCTACATCGAGCAAAGTTAGCTAAGTGTATTAATTCTGTTATACCTAAGATCGAAAGTAATATAACCTTATTTGCAGTACTGAAGTCTGAAATATTAATATTTTGTTTTCTATTGAAGCCAACTGGACTATAGTTCAAATAATAGTTTATTTTTCTTGCTTTAATTTCCAAATACCACCTAAGTGAGTGGTCTAATTCGGTATAAACGGAATTGCAGCGGTTAGTCAGCTGAACTCAGCTGTCTGAACCGACGGATACGGGTCTGATACGGGGACGACTTTTTTACACTATGCCTTCAAATACTTCGAGCGCTCAAGTGTAACAACTTGAGGTCACTTATCCATCCAATAATCATCTATGGTCATTTCTTTATTAGACGAAATGACAACGACACAGCTTTATAATCGGTTAATTATTGCGCACACTCTCCAAAATGTATCCAATAGATGTAGATGTCTTTGTATGGGTGTTGATAATGAATGCCACGTCTCGACCACTACAACGGCTTTGAGCAATGTGGCTGCAGAATAGATCATATTGTTGGTATAGGCGTGCGGTCTATGTGCCAATAAGCGTAATAGGCCTTAGTCTCGTTCCTAAGAAAATCAATCGTCAATTGACGCGTGTATTTATACGCATGTAACGCATGCTACCGTCAACTGACGCATGCTTGCATCTTGCGTAGAAAAATACGTATACGTACAAAGTGTGTCCACAGAAACTGAAAGACGTGTCTACTGTATTTGAAGAAAGGTTATAAATACGACGTAAAAATGGTTTATAGCAACAAGTGAATGTATTCTGCTGACTCGGAATGAGTCTAGTCTAGAATCGTGATGGCCGCGTCCTTGATAAAACCAGTTGCCTTGAGCCTACAAGTGGATCACGAAATGCTCTAACCTCGACGTCTGTACAATGAGAACAGTGATAAGACAAAGGAAAAATATTACTGAGTTTGCTAGTACAATACAATATAAGTATTCTTTATTGTACACCACATAAAATATTACATCATTAAAATGCATATACACATACTAGTGGTAAAAAGGCGGTCTTATCGCTCAGGTAGCGATCTCTTCCAGACAACTTTGGGTACACGACATTGGAGGAAGTGGGTGAGGGTGTACGTAAGCAAATTAATATATGATATGATAATAATAGCGAGAGTATAGAAAGATAATATAATAGATAAATAACTCATTAAAAGTACCTACATGGTAGGATAGTTTAGATACTATCCCACAACAAATAAGTAAATGTTAAGGTTCTGATAATATATTGACACTGCCTTTGATTGACACTATGAAAACGTTGGCACTGCGAAAATGAATTAATTAAATTATGTTACTTCGTATTGTTTGACTTTGCTCCCTTGTTTATATTCTTGAAAAGTAACAAACACCCTTGTTGTGGTTCTGTTTATTTTGTGTGTTTAGTCTATGCTGTTTATTTTGTCTGTGGCAGAGGTTATGTTTTCTTATCTATGTTTTAAGTAAGGAAGTCTATGCATGGAGTAAAGAGGTCGAAGAAGAGCCATATGATATGAGGGGAAAGTTGAAAAAGCGTCCAGCTGTTTACTAAAAAATAGAGGTTCCAATAATGGCCATTCCGGAATGGCGCTAGTGTCTGAGAAATAGAGCGATATGAACATAGGTGTTGTAGACCGCACCAATGCCACCCGTAATTGGACGCGTTTTCACGGACAATTTTCATACGCAAAGATGGCCCTCCTTCTACCTCTATACATGAGTCTATGGTATTTGTCTTGCGTATTGTCTATAAATAAGATGAAGAAGATTTTCGTAATAGAATGAAAAAGTGTGTATGATTAAAGCAAAATAAAAGGCTATATTTTAGAATTTTATATTTATTAAAGTTCAAAACAGCCATATTCAATTTTGCGGGGATTTATATGTATAACTAACACCTACCCATATAGTATTCTATATTCTGTACTCACTCACTCGCTCCTCACAATATAAATTCTGTACTAAGAAGAGCGATTTAAGTGACTGATACTATCGCTAGTTACTATTAGTGGCCCACTGTCTTAGTATTATAATTTTCTTGTAATTTAGAAGATTGAATAGATTAATGTAAAACTTTAGCGTCATACAACTATACAATAAAAACCTCAATCTTATTTTTCGTATGCCTCAGTTTACTAATTATAGAGAGTACGAATTCGGGATTTTTCTAAAACTTACCTAAAGTTTGATGAAAAGCGGATTATAGCTTTCGCTGAGCTAATCTACGGACGAACGGAGGACATGACGAAGTTATAAGGATTCGGTTTAGACTACGAAACGGAAATTAACAAAAAAATATATATACCGTGGAAAGTCAGGTGTGGGATTCGAACCCACGGACACAGAGTTAACTCCGTCGCCATAACCAAACAGCTAACCTGACGATATACTAGCGATGAAACTTCCCTACTGTATCGAGTTTTGCACACGCGCAGTAGACTTCAAAATAGACTTAGCGCAATCGGAAACATTCTGAGTAGTTATTACAGCAACTTAAATTTAAACTTTGTGAGTGTGTAAGTGCTTATTTTATTTATTTACATAAATGAATAAAAAAATAGTATGTCGACAGGTGCAAAGTTAAAAAGTTATCTGCAATTTAGCGATTTCTTTTTTATTACCGTAAGTTACTTAAAATTTTATAATATTTTCCACAATATGGCAAAAAAATTACAGATATCGCCTTATTTTTTGCACTTTTAATACGCAAAAGCAGACAACTACTCCTGTTTTGTAAAATTGCACAACGTAGATGCGTATATCTACCCGCTGGCCGTGTGTGTGCGGACAGTCGTAATAATATGTTACCAGTCAAATGACACGTTCTTCGCCGGCCTCAAACTTATTCGTATGGTTTAGCTTGTATAGTGTAGAAAAAGACATCTGCCAATTATATTCTGAACATGTTCATAGTCAAAAGTCATAGTAATAGTAAAAATTCCCCGAAGAAGCGAAGGCAACGCTCATGACCCAAGCGGAACACAACGAATTGACCTGGACCTCGTTGCCACTCCAGGTGTCCCAGATGCTGACTGAAGGATTTTTCCTATTCGTTCTGTGCGAAAATAAAATTAACCACGGGCTATGAGCGCATCAGCTAACAAGAAACACAACCATATTGCTGACGTACCTACAACAAATAAGCTCCAACATAACAATGGCAGTCGCTTCTTTTCCTTCTCATTCTTTCATCCTCAAGATACTACTTCAATGTCCCATTTCAAATCACAAGGAGTTTTATTACCGAAATCCCCGATAATTAGAACGTTGTTTTGAAGTTCCTCAAACATTTTTGGTTCGCTCATTGGGTGCAACTTACCGGTACGTCTTAAGCGATAAATAGAGACGGAATTAGTAGAAACTTACTCGAAACTTTGGACAAAGAGGCCTTTTCTACGGGAAGTACGTGAAACAGTATCGGAACTCGTTAGAACGATTAACATAGCTTTGAAGTGTTACTTTTGGGGCGATCGGAGTTCTCAACTTTATTAACGTTAAACTTTTTGTTTCATGGTATAATTTGGCATTTCTTTACTTTTATTTTGGTTATGTTTGATGTGAAAATTGATTTACTGGTTGGCATAAAATGTTTAGTATCGGAGGTGAAGAACAATCTTTGTTTTGAAATTGACTCGAACTTGTCTCTAACTAATGAATTGAACTCTTCGATGATGTAGAATTTATTTTGTTTCCATCATCATACATCCTTTGACTGCGTCCGTGTTCCCGCCAAGGAACTAATATACTAACGTATAGCCTTTTACGTGGGAGTCTTGCATTACACACATTTGTATAAAAATGTATCTGACATTTAAAGCAAGCGAATCTTCGTTTTTATTTTCAACTAGGAAATCGCCCTTGCTTCGCTTCGGGAAAAATAGTAAAAACTATATAAATAATGTAGCCTATGTCACCCGGGGATAGTGTAGCTTCCCAACAGTAAAATAATTTTTCAAAACGGTTCAGTAGTTTCGGAGCTTATTCAATGCAAACAATCAATCAAATCTTTCCTCTTTATAATATTAGTATAGATGACATCGTTTCATAAAATTCATCCATATGCCATTTATTTAATAAGGACGTTAACTATTGGCACGTATACATTGCGCATTTAAGCTCCTCAACGTGGAGGCTTGTAAGCGATTTGTATTGTAACAATGCGCGCCCATACATAAACTTACTAAAGCCAACAGACATGAATATGGTTCAGGCAGACGCGGAACAGTAATCACTCTGGCGTTTTCGGGAGCATACGCGAGGCTTCATGTACAAAAGGGATCATAATAGTACTGTAGTTGACTTTAGTATATCTGTATATGTTACAGAAAATGTATGAAACCTAAGAATTGTGTAGGTACAATTCCTAGGTTTCATAAATTGTCTGTGTACTTACTACTACTTAAATTTATACTTATTTTTAAGTCAGTCTAATTAGATTTATGAAATTTTTTATTTGATCGTTACCTCTATAAGTCAATGAGAGCCTTAATAAAATTGAGATTCTTTAGTTTACTACTGTGGTTTATTTATTTTATTCATTGAATAATTTTTGTAACTATTTTCTAATACTCGTATTATTTCGGAGTTGTACATATTTCCTAGGACTTTTATAAAATTTTATCTTAAAAAGCGCCCCACGCTTTTTTTACAATAAAATACATTTTTTTTTGTTATTTACACTAGTCTTAATTCAAATTTATTAAAATTTATTTTCTATTTTTTAGTTGAATTTTCTATAAAAGAGTGTTTTCTTTCTAGTTTTTTTAAACTACTATTTATTTTGCAGTTGAAAGACATCGACATTCATGAATATAAGCATTTTTGGCAGCTTTACCCACCTATCTTCTGTACCTAGTAGTATTCAAACCCAACCTACCGAATTAAGACCGCACAAATACTAAACCATTACCATTTCTTATTTCGTTCACTGTTTTCACGTAACGAAAGTAAAATAGAACTTGGGTAAAAAATCCTCGAAACTTGGCTCATACTTTACAGGCTTTATATTTTCGCGGGATCCATTTACAAACACCTTTCAGAACCTCAAACAGCACATTAGAGGTGCTCTTTTTGGCGAATAGGTCGGAATTTCTCATCCCTTTGTGAGACACTTCTCACATTTCTATAGAAAAGATGTTTTGAAATACGTGCGAAATGGGGAATCTTCAGTGGCCGTAGCAGAGTTTCCATTAAAATAGTTTCATCATTAGTAGGGAGAGTGTATGAAAGAGCCAGGCTTTGAAGGAGCCGATGTCATTTTAATTAACTTACCGATATTTTACCATAGATTCGTTTTACTTTTTATAAATGAACACTGGATACAGTTGTACAAAAACAAATGGCGTCGTAGGACCGCAGCAAATATTTGCATGCCGAAAAGTAAGTTTATTTACATTTACTTATATGGCTTCAACCCATTAATGGCCCACTACTGGGCACGGGTCTCTCCTCTTGAGAAGGCTTAGAGCATACTCCACCACGCTGCTCCAGTGCGGATTGGTGGAGGGGTTAGTGGCCAACCCGAGTGTCGGAAGTTTTCAAACCACCCGAGGGCCTCCGACATGGCTTAACGACTGTTATCATATGATAACAACCGGGACCGACGGCTTTACGTGCCCTCCGAAGCACGGAAACGTTCAAGAATTTTTTGCCACTAGCGGTCACCCATCCAACTACCGACCGCGCCCGCTGTTGCTTAACTTTGTCGATCACGATCGACGCAAGGCTATGAGCGCTTCGCATTTACTTATATATTTTTAAGAATAAGAGTGTTGCACAAATTGATAAAATGGTTTTGCTGTGTTATTATGCATATACACATGGTTTTCTTATTCACAAAAAATATTGAATTTACATTTTGGTGATAAAACATTAATGTAAGATTATATTTTTGATCACGCAAAGTTTTGAAAGAGCCAGCGATCAATACTTTGAAAGAGCTGGCTCTTTCTTGACACAATGATTAGTTTCTTCTGCCAACAGTATTTTTAATTTTTATTTTATAAGTATCAAAGTTTAATGTCATTATTTGAGACTGATTTTTATGAAGATAGTACTGATTTATATTATAAAATAATATTATTTTATATTGCTGATTAAGATTAAGTGAATTATTATTAAGACTATTCAAAAATTGTGATTTTCATAGAATTATGTAAGTTTAATTTCAATTTGATTTTTTGGACTTTATTAACTTAATTAAAATTAATTAATTTATTAACAGAATTTATTTGTTAATAAATTAATTTATTTATTAACAGAATTTATTCGTTAAAAAACTGATTTGTTTTAAATAGGTATAGGCTCTTTCATAACACCCCGTGGCTCTTTCATTGACATGCTGCTATGAAAGAGCCGATTTCCCATTTTTTTAAGTAGATATATTTCAGATTACTAGCATTGTTTTCGCTTTTATTTAAATTTGATAACATTATTAAAATGATTATTTAAAAAAGTAGTTTTCTTTAAAAACAAAAAGTCCAAGCTGTTTTTTTTTGTACAGTTTTAAAAACTCGCTCTTTCATACGTAGGGGAGAGTGTGTATGAAAGAGCCAGTTTTAAAAAGTGTACAAAAAAAGCAACTTGGACTTTTTGTTTTTAAAGAAGACTACTTTTTTTTAGTAATCACATTAATAATGAATGTTATCAAATTTAAATAAAAGCGATAACAATGCTAATAACCTGAAATATATCTACTTCAAAAAAAATGGGAAATCGGCTCTTTCATAACAGTATGTCAATGAAAGAGCCACGGGGTGTTATGAAAGAGCCGATACCCATTTTATACAAACAAAACAGTTTTTTCAACAAATGAATTCGATTAATAAATTCCAAAAAATGAAACTGAAATTAATCTATGAAAATCACAATTCCTGAATAGTCTCAATAATAAGTTACTTAATCTTAATCAGTAATATTGGATAATATTATCTTATAATATAAATCAGTAACAATATCCTTTTTTTAGACGTATTGGGGCGGCTTAGAATACTAACCCCAATCTCACGCCAAATGGGTGTCGTAAGATGCGACTAAATCCGGCCCGCTGGTGGTAGGACCCCTAGAGGGATTATATTGGTAATATTGATTTTAATTGTTAATTAATACCATTATTACTATTATTATTTCTTCATGGGGTTCGCCTGGATAGCTACCATCCTTGAGCATGAGTCAGCCGCCAAACGACTCGTCGTGTTCCGGTTAGGGGCTTGAGAACCAGTTCTTTCTTTCTTTTTCTTCTCTCTTTTTTAGCCGGCAACGCATCAGTGATGCCTTCAGTGTTGCTGATGTCCATGGGCGACGATAGCCACTTACCATCAGGTGGATCGTCAGCTCGTTTGCCGGCTATAAAAAAAATCCTCATAAAAATCAGTTTCAAATGTCATTAAACTTTGATACTTATAAAGTAAAAATTAAAAACACTGTTGGCAGAAGAAATTAATCACTCCTTTGTGGCCACAAGACTCATGTGCCACCCTCCACATATCTTGCGTTGGTTTGGTACCATTTTTCTTTGCTGTTTTTTGGTTGTAGGTAGGATATTATAAGTAAAAGAGGCATCATTGGTTGTAGGTATTGATAAAGACATGTTTTTCTACTCTGTAATATAAAATAATATTAAATAGGTATAAAAAAACAAGAATGTTGAACTAAAACTTATTGGTGTATTGAAAGAGCCACCATTTGTGTCATGAAAGAGCCAGCTCTTTCAAAGCATTGATCGCTGGCTCTTTCATAACTTTGCGTGATTAAAAATATAATCTTACATTAAAGTTTTATCACCAAAATGTAAATCCAATATTTTTATTGAATAAGAAAACTATGTATATGTATAACAACACAGCATATTCATTTTATCAATTTTTGTAACACTCTTATTCTTAAAAATATTTAAGTAAATGCAAATAAACTTACTTTTCGGCATCCATATCTTTGCTGCAATCCTACGACGCCATTTGTTTTCATAGAACTGTCAAATTTCTGTGGGTGAAAGCTATCCAGTATTGCTTTATAAAAAGTAAAATGAATCTATCGTACAATATCGGTAAGTTAGTTAAAATGACATCGGCTCTTTCAAAACCTGGCTCTTTCATACACACTCTCCCCTACTCTCCCCTAATGTTTGTTTTAAATGCCATCTTCACAACCAATATTACTATTTATAATTAATGGCGAAACAATCGAAAACAATCAATAAAAATGCAATTTCATTAAAACTTCTGATGATAAATAAATCATTCGAATATCAAGGTTTTATGTAATAATATTTGAGAATTTTTACGATTCCGTACAGCAGCTTCACAAAATTGATAGGTACTTAGGTACAGTCTCGTGCGGCTGTCTGTCCGTCTGCCATAGCCAACATTCTACAAATGAACTGAAATTACTGAAATAAATAAGTAAGGTACTAATGAACTATTATTACTAGCGTATAGAACCGACACCGCTAATCAAATTTCAGTGGATTCAGTTGATTTTGAAAAGAGAACGGCTGCTCGATTTTGAAAATAGAAGCTCCCGACGCGATACAAAATTTGTTCGCGATGACTGTTCTGGTACTTCAATGTTTCGTACATAAATTCGCGCATATTTTATAATTGTCATCTAAAGTTAATATAGAATTCTACAAATACGTAATTCAATTCGAAATGAACTTGAAAACAAAGGGGATCAAGTGCTGTCACTCGTTACAAAACCCGTTTGATGAAGTATTTTAGAAGCTCAACGTAATACGAACGAATCGTCATTCCTATATGTCATCCACTCTCGTTTTAAGGAATATATTCTTAACAACAAAACCTATTTTGTAACCTGTGATTATGTTATACATTTATTTTATCAACATGTGATAATACATTATAACTTTAATTCGAAACCTTTCTTAGGTAAAATTCAATATTATCAGGTGTTATTTTAGATTATAACTATTGCATAAACGAAGCTTTTCTCACATAAAATAATAATTAAATAGGTAAAAAGATTTTAGGACTGTTGTCTAGAGAAACAGCTAGCTTTTATCTATAACTAATATGATAAAGAGGAAAGATTTGATTGTTTGTTTGCATTGAATAGCCTCCGAAACTACCGAACCGATTTGAAAAAACTTTCACTGTTGGGAAGCTACACTATCCCCGGGTGACATAGTCTATATTATATTTTTTTTACTATTTTTCCCGAAGCGAAGCGAGGGCGATTTCCTAGTAGAATATAATACAATTATACGTATGCTTTCCGAGACTAGGATTAATTTAAAACTCACCCTGACTGAAGCTTCTTGATATAATACATTATTTCTGCACCGAAATTCACCCCTGAGCGGAAAAAACAAGGCACAATATTAGGTAATAGCCACAAGACATGTGCTACCAATGAAATCGCCAGATCATCGCCGGGCCTGAACAAAATCTCCTTAGAAATCATTTTGAAACACATTAATAAAAGGTATAACTACATTCCGCCCGTGGCTTCGCCCCCGGAAGAGTAGCTTCACAAACATATAAACGTCCAAATCATTCCAAGGGAATGTATAACTGGGATATTTTTTTTTAAAGTCTGAACATGGTGTGTCAAGTTTCATCCCATACCCAAACATCCAAAGACCAACTTTCGCATTCATAATGCTTGTAGTATGCTTGTAGTGACATCAACATATTGTCTTAACTTAATAATTTTTTGTTTTTATGTTTTTAACCGACTTCAAAGGAACTGGATTCAGAAGGCTCAGGACCGGTCAGAGTGGTGCAAGTTAGGGGAGGCCTATGTCCAGCAGTGGACCTCCAAGGGCTGATGGATGGATGGATGATGAACCGACTTCAAAAAAAAGGAGGAGGTTCTCAATTCGATTGTATTTCTTTTATGTTTGTTACCGCAGATCTTTCGACTGGGTGAACCGATTTTGATGATTCTTTTTTTTATCGAAATCTGATGCTTGTCATGTGGTTCCACTTAAATTTGAGCGAGCTCTGACAATGGCATCCATTACAAAACCATATAAGTCTCAAAGCATTAAGTATGTGCGCGACAAATGGACGAATAACTCAATAACACGCCAACCAATTTCGATGTTTCTTTTTTTATTGTTATTGGAAAGGATGTACTTCATTTGAAGTCAGTTTTTTTGTTAAAATTTTAGATTGTGAACATGTAATGATACTGAAAGTGTGTACTGTCTGTTGTTTCAGTACATCGGAACAATGGATGTGCCGAGGCCCACTAGCCGCGTTGAGATCGTTGCGGCTATGCGACGTGTAAGAGTGAGTATTGCATCAATTGTAATCTAATATCTTTAAACGAGCAATTCTTGTATATATACATATATGTATATAATTGGAATCTCGGAATCGGCTCCAACGATTTTCATGAAATTTAGTATATAGGGGGTTTCTTGGGCGATAAATCGATCTAGCTAGGATTCATTTTTAGAAAATGTCGTTTTATCGGTGTTTTCAGGCAATGATAAACTTCTACAATATACTTTTCCTGACATCTATTGGCAAGTAGCAATACTAAAGCTACTTCAGTAAATGGCGTTGTTAAGCAACACTAAACCGAGCAAAGCTCGGTCATCCGGATATTATTACTAAAATAAGTATAGACGCCACTTTCATAAAAATAAATAAAATCCCAGTATCCTCAGCAGTACTTTGGTAACAATTAAAAGATAATGATAGTATTCATGTATCGAGATACTAGGGTGGCATAAGATCATTAATTACATTACATGTATTGTGCACCACGATGGACCTCCCTACATTACTACAAATACATTTATTATAATGTACTTTGTCATTAAATAAATAATCAAATAAAAACGTTACACACTTAAAGCCCAATCTAGGAATCCCTGTGTCGCGTGTGCCGTGAACAACACACAAAGACAACGACAAACGCAGACCGAGAACAGAAGAATTTCTGTCATCATTAAAATTTCTGCCTTCTTGGTCGCCATCATTAAAGTTTTCGCTGTCACGGGGCCGAGAGTCCGTCTTGGCCCAACGGACAACGGTTCAACAGAGAAACATCAAAGAGGAATATCCTAGGGATACATTGTATACCCAGAACTTCCATTACGATAAACACTGTAATTAATTTATTAATTAATCAACTCATGAACCCTGAGAATGAACCGGTTAAACCTTGAAGTTAAATCCTCACATATAAATCTTCGTTTACATAATAATATATCAATAAAATGCTACGTTTTTAGGGTTCCGAAGAAAAATCGGAACCCTTATAGTCTCGTCATGTCCGTACGTCTGACCAAAGCATAGTGCATAGAGCCTTAGTGCTAGAAAGCTGTAATTTGGCATGAATATACCTACATGTTTATTAGGACTCCAAAATCGTGGTATAAAATATCGAATATTTTTTTTCTGGGTACCTCTGATACAGATAACAGGGGGATGGTTTTTTTTAGTATGGATTATCATTGTAGTGCCAATTTTGCTTAGAATTAAGTGCCCCCCCCCCCCCCCCCGCCCTGCCAGCTAAACGGTTAGAGATGGATTAGTGAAAAATTCACAAAAATGATTTATAATTTATGATGAATTTACAAGGAAACATAAAGCAAAGCAAAGCAACAACCCATAATTGTCCCACTGCTGGGCTCGGGGTCTCCTCTCACAATGTGAGGGGTACAGGCCATAGTCTACCACGCTGGCCAAGTGCGGATTGGTAGACTTCACACACCTTCGAGAACTTTATGGAGAACTCTCAGGTGTGCAGGTTTCCTCACGATGTTTTCCTTCACCGAAGCAAGTGATAATTAACTTGTAATACGCACATAATATTTGAAAATTAGAGGTGCGTGCCAGGATTTGAACCCGGGCCCCCGCGTTCGGGAGACCAACGTTCTAACCACTAGGCTATCACTGCTGCTACAAGGAAACATATCACGCCTAATTTAACTTAATTAGTGAATGAGTAATAGTCGATGAACATACACCTTCGGAACCCTACATTGCGCGTGGCCTGAAACGCACTTGGCCGGTTTTTTTGATCTCAGTTCATTTCGTTTTATACTGTCAGAATTATTTCAGCAGTATTACCCCAGAGGGAATCATACATCATCATTTCATCTTCTGATCCCCTTTAAAGGTCAATGTAGTTATCGAAATAAATCATGAAGTTACAAAGTTTTGTATTTGTAATTGGACAGAAGAATATACAAAAAACGTTGTAGAATAATACAGGATTAATATTGAATTGAGTCGTATATTTACGGTTTCGCTTGGAAAATCAAAGACAAGATTTTCGTATTGGTTTCTTATTAATGCTTCTTCGTTTATCATAATTTTTCTCTTGTAACATATGACGGTACAAATATTATTTACATTTTTTTTAATCTGTGCCAACATCATTCGCTTGAATATTTCCGAAACAATCAGCCATAAAATTAAAAAAGACAGGAAGACCTCTATACTGAAGTTATGTGTGATACATTTATAAATATGTTACACGTAAGTTATGGAGAACCTACATAAAGTCATAAATATTCAAAACTGCAAGAGAAAATATTGTATTATTTAAAAAGCTATGACTATTTATGATTATGTCGTAGTTAAACGTATTATAAAACGAAAAAGATAATTCAAATTGGATAAAATGCCCACTTTTACCTTTAAACTTGTTACCCAATGTTTAAAAATTTACATTTGCCGTGAATGAGCAGCAAACCAATATTCTACTCTAAAGGTCCAGATTGAAATCAGTGCTATATTATTACGGTCCCCGCTGCATACTATCCCAAGCAATTTGCTGCTGCGATTAGATGATATTATTATTAATTGTAAAACCATTTCACTATGAAAAAGGCATAAATAAACCTTTCTTTCTTCTTTCAAAATCGTGTATTGACATATAATGTAATAACGTTATAACTCCAAAAAGTCTACTTTGAAGCAGATGTGACACAATGCACTTAAATAGAATTCTTACTCCCTGGGCGGGGCTATATAGTCGTATGTCTGAAGCCTTGATCGCCAAATGAGTGAGCTTATTCGTTTCGGGCGGTCTCATCCCAGAGGGTTGCCATCAAATATCTAGCTTTATAGTTCGCTGAGCTGCTTTAATTTTATGGATCACCAACCGGATAGCTAACTAGATCAGTTCACATTCGACACAGTTTGAAATGCAAAACTCATTTACAATTATTTTAGGTTACAACTATAGGTACAATATAATTTTACTAGATATATATTTATTCAATCGACTCGTTCGCCATTTTATGGGAAGGACACCAATTCCTTATCTAAAAACTTCTGATATAAAGAACCGATTAGGCTTTGTTAAGACAACGATCATGATGAGATATTTATATATAGTAGCAGTATAGCAGTTACGGCACAAATTGCTGACAACATTTCTTAGCTGACTCATTTGTAGCTGCTCTAGGCCTCCACAGGCATGAGGGACCACCCGTGCCTTGGGTAGGTAGCTCTAAGTCTGAAGTTCTGAAACAAAAGTCGAAGGAATATGTAACCACTTGAATTTATTTTGTTGCAGATGGCAAGGTTTCTCATAAATTAAATAATGTATGACCTCTGGAACTTACTTCTCGGCAAAAAAAAATCTCGTCGATAAGTGAGGACATAAGAGATATCGAGGCTATAACATTGAATATTGAATCATAAAAATGACTCGCAGCTCGTCTTTACTTCCTAAGGAATATAAATGAATCGCATTGCCCCACATTTACTCAATAAAAGAACGTGAAGGAAAACGATTATTGTTCCGACGCCAAGAGATTAAGTGTTTCCTACCAGTATGTAGTCGTTTAAGGCTTGTAAAAGGATTTCGATGTTCAAATTTCAACAACATTATCATTTAATAATCCTTTTATTGTCAGTTAAAAATACCTATTATTGGCCCCTCGATCATTATTGGATGCATACCTACTGAATTAATAGAAATTAAACAATATGATAGCTTTTCACAGGGATGTTTAAATAGCAGAAAATTAAAAATAACATTGTGCAGGTAACATTGTGTAACAGGAACATACAAGTAACAAAAAAACCGGGCAAGTGCGTATCAGGCCACGCACAATGTAGGGTTCCGAATACTTCCGAAGTAGTAAGTTTATCGACAAGTACTCATGAACCACTTATGCTAACATAGCCGTGATAGTTTTCCTTCATTTTTATAATATAAAACCTATTTTTTGAATTTTTTTAACTTGTACGACTCCAACGTTCAGCTGACGGATGGGGGAAGGACACTTGACTCTAACCAATATTAGTACTATATAGCCATATATTTCGCAAACGGACCCCTAATTCTAAAAATGGTCTTAGAAGAACTATAATATTTTTGGAAGACCTTTTCAACGACCTGTAGGGAAGGTGCTCTGAAAAAAATATTATTCAATATTTTATTCTACGATTCTGGAGTTTTAATAAATATGTACAGTGCAACCTCTATATAATGAAACTGAAGAGAATTAGAAAAAATATCAGCCATTGCAAACTTTAAAACTAATAACAATGACAAACAGCAGTGTTTAAATAACATCAAACAACAATTATTATTGATTGTCGTACAAAAAAATTAATGTCTGAACCTGTCGAGACACGAACTATTGTGAAGTTCTGTGTGATTAATTGTTAGGATACTTTATGTAAAGGTTATAAATTGCCAAAAATCGTTAATTAGAGGTAAATAATACTTTCTGTTTGTATTCTGCAATGATTGAAAATTCGCTATAAAAAGGTTTTTTAATAATTTTGTTCGTAATGTACATTTTGTATTGGCTCTTACGGGCAGTTCCAGGGGATTTGAAAAAATTCACTAAATCAAGGAAATCATTATATTAAGGCGCGTTATCTAATAGGTACCTTTAAATGAGCAATTCTTGTATATACATATATTTTCTGAATCTCGGAAACGGCTCCAACGATTTTCATGAAATTTAGTATGCAGGGGGTTTCGGGGGCAATAAATCGATCTAGCTAGGATTTTTTTTAAATGTCGTTTTATCCGTGTTTTCAGGCAATGAAAAACGGCTACAATAGACTCTTCCTGACATCTATTGGCGAGTAGCTACACTAAAGCTAAAGTAGATGGCGTTGTTAAGCAATACTAAACCGAGCTAAGCTCGGTCATCCGGATATTATTAAGATTACACTGTAAATCCATGCCAAATTACAGCTTTCTGGCAATAAGGGTCTCGGCGCTTCGGACAGACGGATGGTCAGACGGACATGACGAAACTATAAGGGTTCCAATTTTACTTCAGAACTCTAATACATAAATCGCTCTAATACTTTTTTTAATAAATAATAGTTAAAGATTTTAAACTTCTTTCTATAGTAAGTTTTCCAAGTTTTCTTTCTATAGTAAGTTCTGCGCCATTCTACGACGGTTTTCTGCCACTCTATTTTCAGTGGCTTAAATGCAGCATCGTCTGCAGGTTGGGGAAGCCTAGTACAATTAGGGTATAATGATATCAGTATTATCTTCAAAATGGTACAAGGTTCACTCACAGGTAAGGTTAGATGAGATTTGTGGCCATCTACAAAAAGTACTACAGGAAACTTTCCTTGTTTCTACAAGGTGAGGATAAAAAACATTTTTAATATAGGTAATACTATATTTATCTTGTAAAAACTGCCGTATTTCCTGGAATATTTTTATACAATACACAATCATGAGGCGCGATTAATTATTTAACTTATAACTCAAGTCCTGATCGTTTCTAAGGTTTAATTTGTGCCATTCGCACCACAAAGAAACCTAGTTTGAGAGTCACGATATTATTTTATGTTAATCATTTAATATTAACTCAATTATAAAAGCCTCTCGATCGCTTTTGGAATCGCAATCGAGTCTACTTTAAAATAGACCTTTAAGTAACAATCTATATCGCGAAAATTAATTAGTAAACTCGCGTACGCCTACCTCGTAACCAAATTACTGCTGTAATACTGTTGGATTAGGAAATTGATGCCTATATTTACACACGATTTTCCATGCTGATCCGTGAAGCTAAGCCGCTTGGAGGCATGTACCTGATAATGAAACGATTGATCAGGTTTGGGAGCACACGGATTAACCTGTCCCTAATATTTACTACTACGAGTAGTAACATCCATCTTTTCATAATGGCATATAAAATTATTATAATATGGAACAAATAACTCGCCTAACGATTGCTACATATAGGCGCCGTACTCGTGCATATTATGTAGAACACAAGTTTTTCGGTGTAATCAACTTTATTCACCTGCATCAACTCACCCAGGTCTCTTAAATCTGCTCTTATTAGACTTTATTGACCTATGTACCCAAGCGAATCAAGTCTACTGACCGAGTTGAATTAAGCATACCTATTTAATTACCAATTAAGCATACTAGTTAACTTACCAATTTAGAGTACTTGCCCCAAGTGGAAGGGCCCTTGTAACTGTATCTTTTTGGAGTAATTCTTTTACTTATTGCAGTACGAATTCAAGGCAGGGAAAGTGAAAAAGCGAAAGGTCACTATGGACATCTCGACGGACGGAGTTCGCGTCACCAGTCGGCGAAGCAAGCTCAAGGCCAAGGTATGTGATGTATATTTAATGTCACTGATATTATTATTAGATGTTCCGAGTCCGACGTTCTGAGTCCCTTCACTCCTTTAAGAATAAAGCTAAAGATTACTATCTAACCCTTTGACTAGCTTTCGTGGATTGCTTTGATGACATATAATACTTAGTAACATTGCATTTTACTTGACTTGTATATTATGTAGTGCAATATTATATATTGCTGTTATAATTATACAGGGTGTCCCAGCGCGAAGTGACCGCCCGGCGTCTATTGATTATGTGGACAAAACTATCGACAAAAACCATTAAAGTAAAGGTCTTATCGGTTTGGTTTATTTTTTATTAGCTTTTTAATTTTTTTGTAGAAAAACCTGACCTGTTGCACTATTTTCAAAATATTTTTTTTGTTTTTACATTTTTTTTCATTCTGTTTTTTGTATTTACTAGCTGTTTTCATAGTTTATCTATTCGAGGTATAAAATCTACCTTAAATTGAATACAACATTTTTTTAAAACAAATTAAGTAAATTTTTTTTGTAAAAAATTACGCTTTTTCATTGAATTTCGCTAAAAAGTTGGAAAAATGCCCTATGAATATTATTATTTTGTTATTTATTATTAAATAACATGATATTAACTACTAAATCTCATAAAAATGTTTGTAGTTATCTCAGTCATTTACCGAACTACAAACTCTTGAAGTATGCTCCCCATTTTCGATAATAAGAAGAGTAGACTTTTAAAACCAGGCCACCAACCATGATCCACTATCATTTAAGTGTCTTATAATCAAAAATACCTTTTGCTCTTTGATAACATAATTTTAAAGGTAAGGAAACAACAACAATTTGTTTTTAACAAATGGAATTTAAATAATTTATTAAAAAAAACAGTAATTCATTCATAAGGTTTTCGAAACGAAACATTAATACAGGCTAAGGCTCAAAATGACATCCTTTGAGTGGTACTTTGCACTTTCAAAATGTTCGCTCCTATTTTTATGGCAGCAGCATCAATCCTCTGTTTCAATTGTTCTCACGTAGCTATTGGCACAGCATACACTTTTTGTTTAATGTGTCACCAAAAATAATAATTAAGAGGCGTTTAATCAGGAGACCAAGAGAGAGAGGTGGTCCAGTAGCATGGTCCTCCAAGGTCTCAATTGAAACAAAGTATTGATGCTGATGCTACAAAAATAGGAGCGAACCTCTTGGAAGTGCAAAGAACCACTCAAAGGATGTCATTTTGAGCCTTAGCCTGTATTAATGCCAATGGCGGTCGTTTCGAAAACGTTATGAATGAATTACGGTTTTTTTTTAAATAAATGACTTAAATTTCCATTTGTTTTTATTGTTTCCTTACCTTTAAAATTATTCTATCAAAGGGCAAAAGGTATTTTTGATAGTAAGACACTTAAATGATCCACTGGCCTGGTTTTAAAAGTCTACTCTTCTTATTATCAAAAATGGGGTGCATACTTCAAGAGTTTGTAGTTCGGTAAATGACTGAGATGACTACAAACATTTTTATGAGATTTTGTAGGTAATATTATTTTATTTAATAATAAATAATAAAATAATAATATTCATAGGGCATTTTTCCAACTTTTTAGCGAAATTCAATGAAAAAGGGTATTTTTTTTCAAAAAAATTTTACTTAATTTGTTTTTAAAAAATGTCTTATTCAATTTAAGGTAGATTTTATACCTCGAATAGATAAACTATGAAAACAGCTAGTGAATACAAAAAACAGAAAGAAAATAAATGTAAAAATAAAAAAAATATTTCGAAAATAGTGCATAAGGTCAGGTTTTACTACAAAAAAATTAAAAAGCTAATAAAAAATAAACCAAACCGATAAGACCTTTACTTTAATGGTTTTTGTCGATAGTTTTGTCCACATAATCAATAGACGCCGGGCGGTCACTTCGCGCTGGGACACCCTGTATATATATGTATTTATATTTATATGTATATATGCTATATTATATATATATATATTGTATTTATTTGTATATATCTTAATTAACATATATATGTTTTATTTATGTACCTTCTTATCTACATAGTTTTTTTTTATCTTTATATGTTTTAAATATTAGTTCGTGAACTTTTTACTGTTTGCACCTCTACCTACGCATTTCTTGAACGTCTGTGTCCTCTACCCTTAGGTTGTCTGGTAGAAATCGCTATTACAGCGATAAGACCGCCTATTGTGTCTAAATAATACTAAAATTGTAATATTTTATGTACTTCTAGTGTGCACAATAAAGAATATTGTATTGTATTGTATGTGGATATGGATAATTAACAGATGTCTGAAAATATTCCATGGTTGTGTGGCACTATGCGTCACAAAATGACGAAGTTTCCTGCATCGGTTACATAATTATATGCAATGCTCTGACTACAGCAGTCGCGGCTAGGTCGCCCCTGAGGCAACACCATCCCTTATCCCATATCCCTTTGCTGAAGGGTTACGGGCTTAAACCAACCAGACCAACAGGAAGGCTTTACCCCATAGCCTCGTCTGTTATTCTGGGGTACAAAAAATAGACTCTAGGCTCAAGATAGAACGAGCAAGGAACATTAGCTTGGACTTGAGATGGATGACAATGGTGTCATCCAAGGGTTAGGTAGCTTTGGTAGACTACTACTCACGTCGAATGTAGAGCTTGAAATACATGTTCTTGTGACTAAAATTTTAGGCTTTTCTACACAGAAGTTGCACCCATTTATATCTCAATTCTTTTTTTGAACATGGCTCATTCCATATTTATGTTTCTCATGAGATTGTATAGTTTACCCCACTTCATAACTCAATTTTTTGCAGTACCCACATATATCTTTAAATTATGTAGCTCTATGTATACATATAGTACAATAACGTCAATATTTTGCTTCTAACGCCGCGACACACTTCTCTTCTTCATTGTTTATAAAATGATTTCTCCTTTCATAACTTTGTTTCCAAGCGTGCTTGGCATTAAAAGCTGTGTAATAGCGACACGTGCTATTCATGGAAATGTTAGCGAAATTTTCTCTCAACCTAAACGTTTGCCGCCTAACAATTAAATTCGTTCGCTACAAAACGGATTGTTACAACTTTAATATTATAACTATTGAATTATTAATTTTATTCCCTGAAGACTTTCTTCGAATTAGCGCTAAAGTCTACTCTTTTTTGTGAAGTTCGATTTGGTAAACAATCATGGCACTACTTTTTTATGAAATATTATAATAGTTTAAAAAATAATTAATGGAAAATAGAAATTCGTTTTAGCTCGAATGAATTTATCCTTAGATTCATTTTTTCAAATCCGCTTTTTACAAGTTATTACATTTATTTTTACATCAAAATTACAATAAAAAGATCCTTTAAGTATGTTTATTAAATAAGTCATCTAAAAAAATGTATAATCGAACATTGCTTAGATCAAATAGAACTGTATTTTTTCTAAACAAAATGCAAAGGGGTTTATTCTACATACCTACATCCTATATTATATTATTATTATAATGTACTAAAATTTACAATTAACTTTTTTGAGTCTCCGAAGCCGTAATGGATCAGTATACAATTAGTAATATAAATAGGGTTTAGTATATTCTGAAGACTATAAATTACATTAATAGTCTTCAGAATATACATACTAAAACCGTTGAACCCATAGTTAAATTCCTATTCTTTTTTTATTCAGAATAAGTTGTTAATGCTTGACTACAAAACCACCTGATTTACCATCATCATCAGGATAAATAAAGTCGTAAACATTGAAGTATTATTACCAGCATATAGAACCGACACCCCGAACACCATGTATGTCCCAATGCCTTGGCGCCACGTGGCTTCAATCTTCAATGGATTCGTTCGATTTTGAAAGGAGAACGGGGGCTCAATTTTGAAAATCGAACCTCTCGGGCGGGACACACATTTTGTTCGAGATGTCTGTTCTATGACATTATACTTCAATGGTCGTAAATGGTAAAGCGCATTAACTTAGTAAAAGCCTAATCACTCTTGACTTGAAGAAAGAAAGCTTATTGAACCAAACGAAATTCCACACAAGTCACATACGCGACCAATATGCCAGATCTAAACTATTCGTTGGGTGGGATTGTGGTATCGTCAATAAACGAAGTTTCGGGGCTTTGAAGTTTATCCTAACAAGTTTGCAATTACCCAAATGTACGTATCTTATTTTGCTAATGCCATATCTAGTATTAATTTATTTTCAGCAAATAAGATACAATGCAAGTAATTGACCAGTAAATATATTATTGTTCAACACCCATGCGTAGTTGTAGTATTTATATGTATTGTAGATATGTCCGTCAGAGTACACGACACGGCAACGAACCCCATCCAACTGCAGAGAGGTGTCAGACAAGGGGATGTTATATCCCCAAAACTGTTCACCGCTGCGTTGGAAGACGTGTTCAAGCTGATGGAGTGGAAAAGACGTGGCATTAACATCAATGGCGAATACATCACACACCTGCGATATGCCGATGATATAGTCATCCTGGCGAGTTCCCTGGAAGAACTTGGTACAATGCTCGGGGACTTGAACAGCGCCTCACAACGGGTGGGTCTTAAGATGAACATGGACAAGACGAAAATCATGTCGAATGTCCATGTCACACCCGTACCGGTTGTTGTTGACGGCGCTGCTCTCGAAGTTGTAGACGAATACAATTACCTGGGACAGGTGATCCAGATGGGTAAGTCCAACTTTGAGAAAGAAGTCACTCGTAGAATCCAACTCGGATGGGCTGCGTTCGGGAAACTGCGTCATATCTTGTCGTCCAAAACACTACCTCAGTGCCTGAAGTCGAAGGTGTTCGAGCAGTGTGTGTTGCCAGTGATGACATACGGATCCGAGACGTGGTGCTTTACTATTGGCTTAATCCACAAGCTCAGAGTAGCGCAGCGGGCTATGGAGAGGGCTATGCTCGGTATTTCTCTACGTGATCGAATCAGAAATGAGGAGATCCGTAGACGAACAAGGGTAACCGACATAGCTCAAAGAATTAGCCGGCTGAAGTGGCAATGGGCTGGCCACATAGTGCGAAGGACCGATAACCGTTGGGGAAGAAAGGTCCTTGAATGGCGCCCACGTCTCGGAAAAAGGAGCATAGGACGCCCCCCGACCAGGTGGACTGACGACCTGAAGAAGACAGCGGGTATCCGCTGGATTCAGAAGGCTCAGGACCGGTCAGAGTGGCGCAAATTAGGGGAGGCCTACGTCCAGCAGTGGACCTCCAAAGGCTGATGGATGGATGGATGGGAGATATGCACTATGTGTTCTAATTTTATAATTCAGATTGCCGACGACTAATTAAACGCTTTTATTTAGCTTCACTTCGGAGCATCAAAGCATCAAAGGATCAAATCTTGTAACGTTAATTTGAATGACTTCCCTTTAATGAAAATTGATGAAATTTGGCAGACATGTGTATTTCCGATGACAATACACGAAAATTAAAAAAAAAAAAAAAAAAAATTAAATTAAAAAAACGATTTTCAGACTTTAGACGCATAATTCTCTATGTTCTATTTTACGTAGAGACTTGAAATTTTCACAACTTGTAGCTAATTTTATAAACTAAACATTATTGAAATAAAAGCGTTTAAAAAAAAAAATTTTTTTAGGATTCAACTTATTTTACGATTGCGATACAGTCGCGATACCATCGCGCGATCGATACTTACCTGCTCCCAGGTAACCATGATTGCATCGCGACGATCGCGATATACTTAGATTAGATAGGTAGATAGATAGCGTGCGACCGCGATACGTTGGAAAAACAACTCCACGATAAATTTTCCACTGTGTAGTGTAGCCTAACACCCTTGTACCCTTGCACTAGGGATGTTACGGATTTGTAATTTCGATTAGTTTTGATTACAAATATTAGATTATTTTAAGTAATTTATTACAGTAAAATTAAATAGCTAAAAAGAAAAGAATCGACGGCTGGACTGAGTAGAACCAAAACCCTGTCATTTCCACTCCGCCTCTATCTGAAATTATCCGAAAATCTTATAACGTCTTCAGTTACGATTACTTATAGATTTTTATTACGGATATCCGATAGTTATGGTTACGGTTATGGAGCTTCTTAGCATACCTGCCTTACCCTTGCCATGCGTGACTTTACTCACGTGACGTCACATGCACTCACATTTTCAACACCTTTGAACAGATTGTCAAGTTTGCATTTCACAATCAACTTCAAAGAACGGAAATAATTTCATTGATGTTTCACTTTTAATACTTCAAACCTTGTAGGTACAGTGATATTGGATGTCCTCTTTACGACTCAGTTACGAGATATAGCCATACAGGTGCCTTACCATGAACTCTAATAAAACTTGTCATGTTCAGCAGGGTAATTCACGTAACTTAAGAAGTTCGATTGCAGTGCAGTTGCAGCGACGTTCCGATCAAAATGACACTTTCCGTATTCTCTTGCGCTGTCAAACACGCTCACGTCACGCGAGCGCGTCTCAAGCGTGCTCACGTCACAAAAAGGTATTCTGATAATGCGCGTCAAGATAGCGTGTTCCCGATCGCAGTTTGATTGGTATTCTCATAAACTTTTGAAGTTTGAAGTCTCATAAAGTTTGACAGGCGCGCAGGATGCGTGCAGGAGAAGTGAAGTTCACATGCAGTTTGCGTGCAGTTGGCGTGCAGTTGACGCGCAGTCAAAAAATTATGACAATACGGTTTAGACGCCAAACTTCAACTTGATTGTAGCGTCACTCCAACTTGATTGCAGCGTCACTGCAACTTAATCGATGCGTCTTAAAGTTACGTGAATTAGGGTACATGACAGGTCACCTTGTAGCTAAAACCTGACAGGAGTGTATTTTGTACCATGAACGTTCACCTGATGGCCTGCAGTGCCTCTACTTCTGTCCGGCATCTTAGTCTATGACCTGCGCGGTACAACGTAGTGTTTAAGTACTCTGTGCACGGTACAAAATTTGTTTTACTTAAGTTCGGAAATAGAGCGTTTTATCGGTTTACCGGTTTTCAAATCAATGAGTAATATTGATGTTATTAAAAATTTAAAATAACAATCTCAATCGAAGATTTTGAGATTTGTTATAGAAACTTAACGGTCGTAATTTATTAAGCTTAAAAACCGTTCTTTCTCTAAGATTACCAAAAAAATAATCGCTATGTGATGCCTACATTTTTGAACGTAATCTTACAACACTTGACACTTACACACACAGTGACATGTCCAAATGTCTTATAAAATGTGTGAATTAGGAGCAATAATTTAAAATTGTTAAGTGCAATTTTGAATGTTTTAACGTACTTTCAAAGAAATGAAAGATATTTATTTTGTGATGGTGGTGCATTTTCATTTTCATGAATGCCTGTAGGTCATGTACAAGTCGAGGCGGATATTTACCTACTGTGATAATATTATGTTATTTATGTTGAATTGGATTCGAGATGGGAACTTGAGTAAGATAGCTGTTGAAGCCGTGTCAGTGTACGGCTACATCAGAAGTAAATGCGGTCTATGACGAGCACCCAGCGATCAAAGGGGTCCACTGGAGACATGAGGGCGGAGGCGCTCGAGGACGAGCGCACGTCAGGATAGCCGTGCCGGCGAGCGACTTCCTTGGTTCTACAACGATCGATTGATACAGATGCTGATGATGTCATACGAGAAGAGTTATGAAGAAAAACTAAATATTTAGATTAAGGAATATGTCACTTTATTTAGAACATTATACCTAATACGTAGGATATTCTAACTCTATCATTGATCACGGAGTAGTAGAGATTGTTATCGTTGTGAACGTTAGGATAACCGAAAATATACATAACTTAGTGCAAGCAAACGGAGTATTATTGAATAACCATTATCATATAATACCTTTTATTCCACATATTATATAAAAATATATGGTATATGTTTATAAAAATATACTATAGTAATAAAAATAATAATGAGACCTTTTTATTTCTTAAATAGAAAATTCAATTTACAATTTCATAACGACTAAAAAGCTTGCAATGCAATATATATTCTATACAAATAATAAAACTGGAAAATCTATCTGTGATTTCGAAATAAATGATTTAAATATATAAAAAGTCTTCAACTTAAAGTTAAAGCAATTTTTAGGGTTCGTTAATCCTTTCCTTTATCTTAATTCTTGACTAAATTTAATTCAATAATCATTATTATATATTTCTTTGTTTATATTACTTTTTTATATTATACTCTCTCTATAGAGTAAAGGCTCCTCCATTTTTCTCCACATAATTCTGTCACTCGCTTTATCAATCCATTCTTTTCCCGCTGCTTACAAAATTTCGTCGAATTTCATCTCTCCGCCGCGGCCGCCCGGCCGTTCTGCCTCTGGTTCTCTTGCCTATAGCTGCCTTCCATGATGTAATCTTTTTGAATGTGGTCTATAGTTGAATACGTACTTATAAATCCTGCTTGCTCTATTGGCTGATGCTCTTCGGTGTATTTAGCAAGGCGTTTCTCGAGACAACAACAACAAACAACAGCTGGAAACAGCTTGTAGAGATTAGATTGTAGGCAAGGCAGATTGGTCGATAGCTAATATTTACTAAATACCTAATGTTCTTCAATATCATAAATTTATATTCAAACTGTTTTATATAACAATAACTTACGGTATAAAGAAATTATAAACGAAACAGCCAAAACAGGACAATTAAAGTTACTTTCGGTAGGCTGTAATATTTTGACGTTGACATAGGCCGCTTTCCGACATCAATACGTCAACAATCGCTTCATGGTACACAAATAGCAGGGCAGAAGAAGATTATCGAAGTCACGTGACCGCTGTCCTGTTACGGTCACGTGATCACTGGCTGACCTGTACCCTAATTCACGTAACTTTAAGACGCATCGATTAAGTTGCAGTGACGCTGCAATCAAGTTGGAGTGACGCTACAATCAAGTTGAAGTTTGGCGTCTAAACCGTATTGTCATAATTTTTTGACTGCGCGTCAACTGCACGCCAACTGCACGCAAACTGCATGTGAACTTCACTTCTCCTGCACGCATCCTGCGCGCCTGTCAAACTTTATGAGACTTCAAACTTCAAAAGTTTATGAGAATACCAATCAAACTGCGATCGGGAACACGCTATCTTGACGCGCATTATCAGAATACCTTTTTGTGACGTGAGCGCGCTTGAGACGCGCTCGCGTGACGTGAGCGTGTTTGACAGCGCAAGAGAATACGGAAAGTGTCATTTTGATCGGAACGTCGCTGCAACTGCACTGCAATCGAACTTCTTAAGTTACGTGAATTACCCTGCTGTGCTTTAGCTAGGTCATGGTAGGATATAGCAGGACAGCTCAATTATTGGCTAATATTGGCCTGTTTTAAGATGTCATGGTAAGCCCCCAGTACTAGTTTAAAGCATTATGAATGTTAGAACAAGAGAATATCAGGGATTTCGTGAGATCCCTAGATTCACAAAGTCTTGGAAATTTCTTATGTTGCCTTTGAACTTAATATTTCCAAATAGTTGATTTATATTATCTCGTTTTTTCTACATCTCCTCTCCTCTCCGCCTTGGTGGCAACCGAGCCTTACTCTTTCTCAGTGCAAGGCCGAAACTCTTTTACTCCGTTTCGCCTAGCTATTTCCTGCTCATTACCGTTCCGCAGTGGAAGGCGGGCATAAGAATACATGTACGTGGAGCTTGGAAATACGTATCTTACAGCTGTTCACAGCTGTTTCACAGCTACATACATATATTTAAGGAAAAATTTAACTTTTCGGTTGGTAACGCGTCAGTGACGTCTTTGGTAGGTATTACTAATACCTATCTATGGGCGAGGTTGATCACTTAATTAACCATTAGGCCAAATTTGAAAATTCGGAATTCTAAAAATAGTCAAATAGGTTTAGACGTTCTATTATAACTTATACCAACAAATACAGACAGACAGCCAAAGATTTTCACTATACTAATAGTAACCGCACTCGATTTGTTTAAGTTTTCTTATAAATTCCATTTTTTAATAAGTAAATACAGTTCTTAATAGTCAGAAAGAATAGAGCATTGTACTGGTGAAAGAATTTTAAAATCGGCATTGTAGTTCTGGAGTTTATCTATTACAAACAAAACTTTCATCTTTATAATCTTTTATTTTAAGTTTAAATAATATAAGTATGTGCAAAAAACATCATTCTGTATGAGCAAAGAGCAATCGTTTATTGATCAGATTACGAGCAGGAATCTCAATAATAGCGTGGACTAAAATTAATTGGAGCCACGAAATGCCGACTAAAGAGGTTATTGGTAGAACGCCTTACTTAATAAAATCGAACTCCATCTGCCCTTTATGAAGTTATTTCATTAACATCGATGAGATAAACGACACCTTTAATTAAAAGGGAAATTTGCTGAACAAGTCAATAGAGGATACTGAAATCGATTTTATTGACACTAAGTACACCGAATATAATTAATGATTAAATCACGTCACGAAACCCATAATTGTCCCACTGCTGAGCTCGAGGTCTCCTCTCACAATGTGAGGGGTACAGACCATAGTCTACCACGCTGGCCAAGTGCGGATTGGTAGACTTCACACACCTTTGAGAACTTTATGGAGAACTCTCTGGTGTGCAGGTTTCCTCACGATGTTTTCCTTCACCGAAGTAAGTGATAATTAACTTTTAATACGCACATAATATTTGAAAATTAGAGGTACGTGCCAGCATTCGAACTTTTCCCCCCTTCGTTCGGGAGACCAACGTTCTAACCGCTAGGCTATCTCACTGCTCGCTTTTTCATTTTCATTTAAACAAACAAACATTTACGATGAATGACTACTTGTTCTGCAAAAACTTGAAATGTATACATTTAAGAATACTCGTAGTATTGGCTTCAACCCATTAATGGCACACTACTGAGCAATGTGAGCATGGCTCTCTCCTCTTGAGTAGACCTAGAGCATACTCCGCCACAACAGGCTTAACGACTGTTATCTTATGATAACAACTGAAACCGACAGCTTTACGCGCCCTTCGAAGCACAGAAACGCTTACGTAATTTAACGAAGAGATTCAACTACCACGCCCGCTGTTGATTAACTTTGTCGACTACTATGATCGACACAACCCGCCAGGCTATGAGCGCTTTAATAGTATTATTTACTCTTAATTACGAGTATCATACCAGCATAATTTCCAAGAAAATATTGATATATATTTTTGGAAAAACCATGATATTTTATGAAATACCATTTTATTGAGTTATTCACAGCACATTGTTTTATAGCGATATAAAAGTTATCAAATGTCTATCACGTCAAATTACGCCCATTTGCGAACGTGAGGTAAGCGTCAATCTGAGTTGAATAAATTTTGCCCGACTGAATACGCGATATTAAAAGATATTCTATATTTTTTATTACCCAACTACGAATAATTTAAGGTTGGCGTTATTTAGCAATCCGTGTTTGTGGGTAGTAAAACATCGGAAGTTAGCCATTTAGGATATTACGATTAATGCCTTTTCAAAATAGGTCACAGACGATTACCTTGCCTTGTATTGGCAGTCCAGGATGGAATTTTTCATTAGTATATGTTACCGGCCAATCCTGATTTCCGGACAAACTAGTTTGGCCTAGGAAAAACTAGATCTGCCTAGGACAATTTAGTTTGTCCTGACACGATTAGGATAAACTTGGTTGTCATTAATCTAAAACTGATTAGAACCAAATAGTTACGGATTTACATTTTTTCGACTTTTGTGCTTAAAACAAACAGGAATGGAAGTGACTCCATTTTATAAATCCATAACAATTTGGTTCTAATCAGTTTTAGACTAATAACAACCTAATTTATCCTAATCGTGTCGGGACAAACTAGATTGTCCTAGTCTAAATTAGATTGTCCTAGGCCGATCTAGTTTGTCCTGACACGAGTGAAATAAACTATTTTGGCCTAGGCCAAACTAGTTTGTCCGGAAATTGGGTTTCGCCATATATCTCAAACATTATGGTTACCTTACACAAAAAATAGGAAGATCTTGATTTTTTTTATATTTGGGATCATTCAGGACTTCATATTCCGTTCAAATATTATTCCCTATATTTACCTATTTTCATACCTTTATCTGTTTTGACTGAAACCTTATTAAAAATTTCTTGGCAAAATTCTAAACCTTTTCATGCTTCTAATCAAAGCGACTCTGTAATAATTTCTTAAATTGAATCACCTAAATCAATTAGGATTTCTTTGTATTATAATATAAGAAACAACAAATATTCAATCACTTTATGTAGTACCGTCTCATTCACGAAAGTAACGCTTTCCTTAGCACCAATCTCAAGCTTATTTGCTTGGTTAACCAAGTTGTTTCATAACGTGAATTCACGTCAGTTCTCCACTCGTCTCATGAATCATGAAACACATTGTAACGTTACTATTATTTCTCAAGTTGTTTCAGGCCGCTCGGTTTTTCACTCGCAAGAAAGGTGGCAGTGCGGAGTGTATAGAGATCATGAATCATCCCATCTACCGCATCTTCTACGTGTCTCACGACAGCTCCGACCTGAAGATCTTCTCCTACATCGCTCGAGATGGCGCTACGAACGTCTTCAAATGTAACGTCTTCAAGAGCAACAAGAAGGTAAGTGTATTTTGAGATTCCATTTTTAACCATTAATTTATTTATTTATTTATTTTAACAAAAAAGGAGATTCTTAAATTGGTTGTTTTTTTTTTTATTTTTGATACCTCATACTTTCATTATTTGAGAACTTAAAAAACAAAAAATGTTTGCACGGATGTCTTTTGTAGACTTTGAAACCATCCAAGCGATATGCCGAAAAGTGGTATCATTTGAAAGGCAAGAATGTGAAGATGGCTTGAGACCACTAAAACAATGCATTAGGCTCATTTTTGATTTTATAAAATCGAAAAATAATAAATAAATATCACGTAAATACTATGGGTCTCCTGAGACCATTTTTGGAATTAGGGGTCTATTTGCGAAATTTTTGGCTTTAATTTTGGTTACCTAATAGTCAAGTGTACCCCCCCCCCCTGCTGGCTAAACGGTTGGAGTTGGACACGTGCAAAAATTCTCAAAAATAGGTTATAATAATATGTTTTACAAGGAAAACTATTACGGTTATATGAGTAATAGTCGATAAACTTACTCATATACTTCGGAACTCTACATTGCGCGTGGCCTGACATGCACTTGCCCGGTTGTTTTGATTTTAACAGACTGGCAGAGTGATGTACAGTCATGCCACATGTTGAAATATTCAATTAATTCTTAACTTGCCAGAATGGAACTAATTAATGAAGTTATAGCCAATTAACTCTAGTGCTTACCGTACCACTGACTACACACTACAACACATACGTCATCAGTATACGTGCAGACTTTCAGAACGTGCAGAAGTTCGTTTTGTTTCAATTTTGATTGTATGCCTTAAGGGCCTAGTCTCGTATTTCACAAAATAAGAATCGCGTGCGGCTAGTCCAAACGTCAAGCGTCTGCACGTAGGCTCCCCGCAGTCCCCGCATTCATCCTACATAGCGTAATTATTTGACTAGTTCGGAAAGTTGCTCTACTAAGTATTTTTTTTTCTATAGAAGAGTTGTCTGTGTTTTTGTGTTCTATAGTATCCCCAATATAGAAAATCTAAAGGCTGCAGTCTTGCAAAATTCACTCGCGGCGAATTATTTTCACAACTTTGTACATTTTTTCATACAAAGTAGTGAAATATCATAAAATATTATTATTACACAAAATAACCATAATATAAGTAATAGCTGGTTATTTTAAGTTTTTTAAGTTCATCTAGGTGGATTTTGTTAGGTAAATCAATAGTTAAATACAGGTCTTTCGCGCCCAAAGTAATTTAGAGTTATGTTTGTGCGCTTACTTTATGGCAACAAAGAATTAATTTACAAATCTGTTCTGCTCATAATTAGCTCCACATTCTTGTCTTGAAAATTTACTGAATATTTTTTTCTAATTATCTTTCATTTCTTAATTCCGAGGTCACAATTCCATCAAAATTCTCTGTTTTTTATCTCTTTACAAATGGTTTGTTTCATAATAAATAAGCATCGTATGTATGAAAAAATTTGATTATTTTAATGCCATGAGTTCAATAAAGCAAACACAAAAAATGCACCAAATGCAAAAAATGCATGGAAAATTGGGTGCCAACGTAGAAGTGATGAAGAGAAATAGAATCCAAAGGTAAGTAGTTATATTATTCATGTTTAGGGCCTAACTACAGGGGCAAAGCAGCCGGTATGGAACAAATTTTTGTATTACAGAAAAGAGCCATTAGAGCTATTTATAAACTAAAATCAAGGGAGTCCTTGCGAGTCAAATTTAAACAAATATAGACATAATAACTGTATACATATACATATAATAATAATGTATAAATATACATATAATAACTGCATATAAACAAAATTGTGATTTTTCAAATCGTCAAACAAGAAGGATGCATCAATTGGCTACCTCTTCGTACCGTCTTTCTAAAGTGCAACGTTCTTTTATGGGACTAGGTATAAAATTTTATAATAAAGTCCCAAAACAAATACGTGACTTACCAGTGGAATCTTTTAAGAAACGTGTAAAGGCTCAGCTCTTAGGCAAGGGCTACTATAGCATAAATGAATATTTAAATGACAAGGATGCTTGGAAATGACTAGCTAGGCAACCAGTTCTGCACAGGTTAGAGAATACCTATTTTTGTAATAGATATAAGTTTTAGTTTTAAAAGATGTGCTGAGGAGTTTCTTTACGGCTTTTCTTCTCCTCCATGACAAAGCACCTTTCCGAAAAGCTGGTAGATTAAAAAAAATGACGTGCATAAGAGTATCAGTGATACCTACATGAATAAAGATTATTTCATTTCATTTCATTTCATTTCAAATTAAATTAGCTAGCGAAACTCCACAGACGTGATAGGTATATAATAATATGATAGAACTAGGGATTGCAATAAGGAAAAACGGATCCGGTAATCCGGCCGGGTCCGACGTTTTTTACGTATACCGGATCTGGTGGAATTTACCGGATACGGTCACACCAATTTTTGGTAAAATAATCACCTTGTTGCTAGTATAGATGCTTTGAATGCCTGGTATAGATGTTGTAATTAATCTAGTATTACAATCTGGTATTCTCAACGTTCAATAGGGGTGATAATATAGTACAGCGTGAAATTATATTTTCGTTGAAATCACTTCTTGTTTATAATTGGTAATATTTGCCCTAAATGGATATAGGTGTAAGCTATAGGTGTATATCAATTGAAGCGCAATAACATGACAACAAAAACCCCCTTTAAACATATTAAGATGTGTAGTTGTATACATGTACACTTGTTATGTACACTTGTTCTGTATGTTTTATAGTTTGTATAATTATTTATTTCCCACTTTATAATATTATATCCCTAATAAGTATCATTTAATCATATACACATAAAATTAAATAAAATAAATAATTAAGTTGTAAATTATCTTCAACTTTGGATTGACCTGCTTCTAAAATAATATTAATATACAATATTAATAAGATTGACGCCACATGTGAAACTACACGAAAAAGGGGACTACACTGTAAATCAGCAGCCGAGTTGGTTCCTAGCCGCTCCATGGCACAGGCAGAGGGTAGTCCTTTTTCGTCAGGTGACATGGTACCCGCTAAATTTTCTATGTTTCATGTCAAGCAATAATTTAGTAAAGGGTTACATTTTGTTAGTACTTTTTCTTTCACCGTAGTTTAACCTTGTAACCCATGTACCATGTTATTTTCATGACGGAATAAATGTTTCTTTCTTTCTTTCTTATTAGCTCCTTCTTAAAGAAAATAAAGAGGAAAAAATGTAGGAATTGATATAACTATGTACTATATTTTTAGAAGACAAGTTATATTAACTATGAGTTCTACTAACAGTCTGATAACTATATAGTTATATAGTTCTACTTACAGTCTATAACGAACTAGTTGAACCGTTTTTAGGTATTTATATAGTATCGATAGCATTACTACTAATGTACCTCACTGGCGTGTTGATGCATATTGTTTAAGTTTACGATCCATATTGAAATCAAATAATTATGTACAAAACTATTACTGATACACAAATATTTACAAAAACTATTATTAAAATACAAATATTTACAAAACACGCAAAAAATTATAAAAAAAAATAATAAAGTAGAGCAACTTTCGATACACAATCTACGTCAGAGCCGGAGCAAGGTTAGAGTGAGAGGGAACAGTTTTATTCGTCGTGGACTACACGTCTGAACGCTTCGGCCGTGCATTGGCCACTAAGGAATTTCCCTCGCATTTCTTGTTTATAAACTCTTTTTTTGTAGGTCTTTTGAGATTATTATTATTGTTAGAGTAAGGTGATTTAGGTGCACTTTTTTTTTGTATTTGCTTTATTGAACTCGTGGCATTAAAATAATCAATTATTTACATACATACGATGCATAGTTATTATGAAACAAACCATTTGTAAAGAGATAAAAACCGAGAATTTTGAAGGAATTGTTATGTCTGAATTAAGAAAATGAAAGATAATTAGAAAAAACTATTCAGCGCATTTTTAAGACAAGAATGTTGAGCTAATTATGCGCTGAACAGATTTGTAAATTAATTCTTTGTTTCCATAAAGTAAGCTTACAAACATAACTCGAAATGACGTTGGGCGCGAAAGAGCTGTATTTAACGATTGATTTACCTAACAAAATCCACCTAGATGAACTTAAAAAAAATAACTAGCTATTACTTATATTATGGTTACTTTTGTGTAATAATAATATTTTATGATATTTCATTACTTTGTATGAAAAAAAAATACTAAGTTGTACAAATAATTCGCCGCGAGTGAATTTTGCAAGACTGCAGCCTTAATGGAAGTCATTATTAAATGAAAATGAATAATTGTTGTTTTTGTCAGGTATAAAATAAACCTAATAACTGCACTAAGGAATATTAATTGGGTAAATACTTTTAATTTGAATATGCCAAAATTCGTAGTAAAGACAGCTTAATTAAAATTATAATTATTCTCGCTACCAGTTGAAGTGCTTTAAGACATGATATAACAGAAAAACTGCACTGGAACCGAAACTAAAAATCCTAAAAGGCCTTGATCTTTTGTAAGCAGTGGATTACCTACTTAGATACAGGATCGATACAGTATTTATAACTTTTTATTAGTAGGTTAATTCATTGGTATACGTTAATCTTAGCTATTCAAACGTATTTTTACCTTTTATAGCAAGGTTTCCCCAAATTTTATGTTGGACCTTAGCACATTGATATTGGGGTATACTTGTTACACGGCCCTTATACCCCCTTCGTCACAGCGTAATATTCACACGCTCGGGGAGTCTTGCGCAACGTCAGCTGCTTCTCCGAAGACAACAGCCGCCCGTGAAACATTCACACGCTCAGGGAGCCTTGCGCAATATCAGCTGCTTCTTGGAAGACTACGGCCACCCACGGACCAGCGACGCCTCACGCAAGCATCTCCACCACACGACGCTTTTGCCCGAATCGTCGAAGCAAGCGATGCCTCCGCTGCTTGTGCTCTTACTCAATCGCTTATTAATCGATACCAGTTAGGATTATACTTTATATTCTATAATATTTTCTTCGATAAATCTATACTAATATTATAAAGCTGAAGAGTTTGTTTGGTTGAACGCGCTAAACTCAGGAACTACTGCTTCGAATTGAAAAATTCTTATTTTATTTGATAGTCCATTTATCGAGGAAGGCTATAAGTTATATATCATTAACATCATATAATTAATTAGTTAGTTTTTTCCGCGCGGTTTAAGGCTCCGTGCCGCGATATCAACAATTTCGGTCAATTTTAATCACTGTTTGTGTGAACAGGATAAAGAGATTAAGCTTTGTTTTTTGTAACTATAAGAGTCAAATTGTTGTTCTTGCTGATAGCGCAGACGAATTTAACATATTATTTATAATAATGGCAAATCACCACTATTTAAAACCCTTCTTTTCCGAAAAGTAACGAGCAAGTGATTTTTGTCTTCGTTTTACAACGAGAATACAAAATATTCCAAACATTAAAAAATATAAATAACATGAATATACGGTCTATTATTAAGTAGCCTAGCCAGTTTTTTAAATTCCAATCCAAATATAGCAGAAAAAAATTTTGAAATAACGTAATTTCGTTCGAAGTAAGTATTTTTTTCTATTAATTAGAAACATTTTAAGGAAATTTTAAAAAATACACATTAATCTTAAGTTAATCCTTTAATAGAATCAAAATTTTATTTTATGAAAAAATAATGATTTCGTTTGTTAATAATAGTTGCAAACTGAACTATATTATGGACCGCATTAAATATATTAAATCAGTACCGCCACGGCTATCAACGCGTGAGGACGTATTACTTTTTTTCCCGCGACGCTCGCGTGTTTTACGTAAAAATTTACACAAATTGTACGCCGACTATCACATTTTGATCCAATTATTAAATTAATTATTTTTTATTTTAATAACACCATGCATCATCATGTTTCTATGTATTACAAAATTGGCTGTTCGAAGGGGGGTGGGGTAGTTATAGTAGTTCATATAGTTAGGAAGAAGATGAATTTACTGAATTCAGCGAACATACCCGAGTGGGGTATCAAATGAAAGGGTTTGATTTGTGTAGTACTAAATTGACTGTTTAAGGGGGGGGGGGGGGGGTAATCAACAAGGGGCCATCCATAAATTACGTCACACAAATTTCATGACTTTTTGACCCCTCCCCCATCGATATCACCCCTAGTGTGACGTCACATATTATAAATTTTACTCCTAGAAATTATTAAATTAAGTTCCATTTTTGTTTTTCAACTTAGTTATTCACTTAGTAGTACTTCAAGTGTTTCAACTTACATTTTGAAGTGAAAACTTCTTTAGTACGGGGGTGATTTGAAATTCGATGAAACGAAACTGTCCAGTAAAAAGAGACAGACACATAAATTCTAAAGTGAGATAGGAAGCATTGTACAGGGGAAGGGGAGGGGAGTTGAGTTGAGTTGGCGCCGCTGTGGCAAGGTTGCGCTCCAAAAATACCGCCACGGGTCCCGATGGTGTTTCGGGTCGAGAGCTGGTTTCCGCCCTAGACGCCGCAGAGTCCCTGGAGTAGCGACTAAGGGGACTCCTGAATGCCTGTCTCGAGCAGGGAAAATTTCCTAAGGCGTGGAAAACAGGACGAAAATTGGTCGTGCAAATCCAGCAAACAATTAATAATAATTACCGACGTACGTCAAGCCTATTCATGACTTTTGCATCGTGCATCGTGCATTGCCTTGGCGGGACGTACAGCATGATTGGGCGTGTATAAAAGGTTTAAGCTCTGAGTCTGAATAACCTGCTTATGTTTTGCGGCGCAAAACTGAATGACCTGCTTGCTTATGCCCGGTATTTATGGGTACGCAGACGATTGCACAGTGGTAGAGAGATACCTACCAAGTCTCAGGGCCAGTCAGGACGAAATTCAGTCTCAAAGAGAGGCCATGGTGGCTCGTGTGAATCTCACACTTCGGGCTGTGTCCGAGTGGGGCGAAGCCAATCTTGTGAGATTCAACGCCACTAAAACGCAGACGTGTCTATTTACCGCCAAGAGGAGACCGCTTACCTTGGCTCCTACTTTTCGGAATATGCCCTTGGATTATACCGACTGCCTTCAGTTGTTAGGGGTAGAGATATCCTCGAAACTCAACTTTGGGCGGTTCATTGAGACCAAGGCTAAGACTGCTGCAAGGAAACTTGGTGTCCTTGCAAAGGTGCGGCGGTCGGTACTTCACACCGAGGCAACTTTTAACCTTGTATAAAGCTCAGGTTCGGCCGTTTGTGGAGTACCTACTGTTCGCATATTTGGGCAGGTGCAGCCAAATGTCACCTTTCTGCCTTGGACTCGATGGAGAGGCGTGCGAAGAGGCTCATTGGTGACCCAGATTTGGTTGAGACCAATCTGCAAAGCCTCGAGCACAGGCGTAGAGTAGCCAGCCTCTCGGTTTTCTACAGGGCACATTTCGGAGAGTGTGCACAGGAATTGTTTGATTTAATTCCCCCATCTCCATTTCTCCATCGAACGTCACGACGCACGGCGGGGATCCATCCTTTTGTTGTGAACATCCCGCCGGTAAGGACGAGGCGGTTTGCCTCGTCATTTATTATACGCATCGCCAAAGACTGGAATGAATTGCCTTCATCGGCGTTCCCGCCTGCCTATGATGTGGATGTCTTCAAGAAAAGAGTGAATAGGCTTTTACTAAGTTAATGTGCTTACCATCTTGGACCACATCTTCACTAAGGGAACATACCAAAACCACGTGCCTTATTTAGGGGGGGAGGGGGATCTTCAAAACACCACGATTGGTCACAGAGAGGAGGGGGGGGGCTTAGGTTTTTGTCACGTAGTCAATATTTTAGCAACCATTGCGCCACAAGTCGTCAAATATAAGCAAAATTATTATTTTTGCAAAAAAGTATTGAAAATCGTATTTATCATTTACCACGTGAAAACTAGGGGGGAGGGGGGGTCTTCTCATATACTACGAATGGTCACGAAGGGGGGGGGGAGGGGGGTAAAAAGTTGGAAAAAATGGGTTACGTGGTTTTGGTATGTTCCCTTACCATCAGGTGGGATTGTGGTCAAGCATTAACTTATTTGTGTAAAAAAAAATCAACAATTTAAACCTTATGATCATAGAGGTAGGGTTGAAAATATTTTTAAGTATAAAACTTAAATAAAAAATTTAAAAAACCCCAACTCAAAAAAGAACAAAAAGTCTGAATATGTAAAAAGTCATAAAATAAATTTTCAAAAAGTCATAAATAACATGAATATTACAAATGTACTAGCTGACCCGGCAAACTCTGTACTGCCTAACAACTCACCCCTCTCGAGGTCTCCCTCGAGCCCCATCACCCTTCTCTTTTCCCTCTCCCTCTCTCTCGACTGTCAGTTATGAAATAAAAAAGTTAGATATGTCGCTGATGGTTACATTAGAAAGATAATTTTATGGTCGTTAAGTTTTCAAAGAAATCAGACCTCATACTACAGCTATGAAACAGACAAATTTCTGAACGCACCTATAAATATCTGACAACCAAATGACAATTTGACAAAAGATATCAAATGTTTCACTGCTAGGAACAATTTGTTTGTTTTTAGTATTTTTCATTACTTATTATTCATATTTTTCACCGTTTACACCTTCCCTGAAGTTTCACAAATATTACAAGATCAAAATTAGCCAAATCGGTCCAGCTATTCTCAAGTTTTAGGAAGACAAACGAACAGCTATTGATTTTTATATATAGATTATTTAATTTAACTAAATAAAACTTTGTCGTGTTGGGGGACGGCTTCATATTAAAAACCCATCCATCAGTCTTGATAGGTCCACTGCTGGACATAGACGACATTTTTCCGAGACGTGGGCGCCAATAGATTACATTTCTTCCCCAACGATTATCTTCGAACTGTGTGGCCAGCCTATTGCCGCGTCAGCCGGCTAATTCTTTGAGCTATATGGGTTACCTTTGTTCGTCTACGGATCTCCTCATTTTTGATTCGATCACGCAGATAAATACCAAGCATAGCCCTCTCCATAGCCCGCTGCGCTACTCTGAGCTTGTGGATTAGGCCAATAGTGAAGCCCCACGTATCGGATCCGTATGTCATCGCTGGCAACACACACTGCTCGAACACCTTCGACTTCAGGTACTGAGGTAGTTTTTTGGACGACAAGATATGACGCAGTTTCCCGAACGCAGCCCATCCGAGTTGGATTCTACGAGTGACTTCTTTCTCGAAGTTGGACTTACCCATCTGGATCAATTGTCCCAGGTAAATGTATTCGTCTACAATTTCGAGAGCAGCGCCGTCAACAACAACCGGTATGGGTGTGACATGGACATTTGACATGATTTTCGTCTTGTCCATGTTCATCTTAAGACCCACCCGTTGTAAGGCGCTGTTCAAGTTTCCGAGCATTGTACCAAGTTCCTCCAGTGAACCCGCCAGGATAACTATAAATCATCGGCATATCGTAGGTGTATGAAGTATTTACTATTTTTATATACCAGTTTTTATCAGAATTAAAATGTTGAATAACTTTATAAAATGACTGATGTAATGAAAACTGGCCAAGTCAAATCTAACCTACTTTAAGATCTCACATATTTAAATAACAGCAATTATTATAGATATCCAATAAAGCAAAGAAATAGAATTTAATACTTGTTCACAATGTTATTTTGTTCCTATAAATACATATTTCGATTTTGCATAGAACTTTGCACTCATTTAGATCTCCGTTCTTTTTGCGGCGAAGCCCACAGCCAAGCTTAATTTTTGTATTGAACTTGGCTCTCCTTTTTTACATATTTTTTTGGTGGGATATCATTACTTTTTATAAAGAAAACTAGGCAATGCCACGTGCCGCAGACGATAGACCGTTGGCCGGTTGTTTAGCGCATATTACAAGTTTTTTCTGTGATGGGGACACCACTTATTTTTCGACTTTTTTATTTTTTGATTTTTTCCTACGCTTACACACAATTACCCCGCTGAATTCCAAATTTCATCCTTCTAGGTCATCTGGAAGTAGGTTTGATTTAGGTATATTATGTCAGTCAGTCAGTCAGTGCTAAAATTTACGACTTTTTGACCTTCATATCTTTATAACCGTTTGAGTTAGCTTCATGAAATTTGGGCTTCTATATGTCCTTATGGATGTAATTAAACACACGTAGTTTTATGTGTTTAGGTTTTTGTTATAGAGGTTTTGAGTTATAGAAGGGTCAAAAGTGGCACCAAGTGGTTCATGTAATATTACACTCGGCGCTGGCTAGCCAGTTCCTTTGCTTGAACTTGGCTTGACACGCTGCCGCATGTCTAGGTTTATTGTATAATTTTTTTACTTTTTACCTAATCAGACTTTTTTGTTTTTTTGAGTCCGGGTTTTTTAAATTTAAGTTTATATAATACGCCAATTTAATAGGTTATGAATATGACAACATATTTAGTCCCAGAGCTCACAAAAATTTTTTATGGCCTAAAATTTTAATTGCATTTTCAAAAACATTTTTTATGAAATCAAGACTCGTTTGATTTTCGGGTAGGTACCAATGAAACATGTTAAATTTGTCTGTACACTCTAAGTTTATCGCAAACATAAATGAAATCTCTGAAGGAAAACACTGAATAACCTAAATATGTACCTAGTGTGTGTTTATCTAAAACTTTTTCATTTTGATTGTAATAAATATACTAAATTAATATAGGTACAAAAACATTCCAGACTTTTATTTCTAAATTGTTCATACTATGCATCCTAAAATTATTATCAACTAAAGGATCAAAATTGTTTAAGCTCGAACTTCAGCCAGGTGTGCGTGAACGATGCACACAGACATAGCTTCGCAATGAATATGACATAACTCTGTCAAATAAATTTTCGGCACGGCCTCTTAACGCAGGTGAAACCGCGCGGCACAGATAGTTTTATATAATACACAATGCATATTAATCACAGCATATCGTCTTTTAAAACCCCAAACGACAGCAAACATCCAAATACTGTATACAAGACTTGGGGTAACAATTTGCAAAGAAAACACAATGATCAAGTCTTTTTTACGTTTATCATGCGGGAAATTGTGAATGTTATCACAAAGACCAGTGCAGGCTCGTTTGGCGGCCCTCGTAAACAGGTTACAGGGATGTAGGGTACCTCGTAAACCGCAGTTATATCTTATACAGAGGAAAAGACAGAAAGCATTTCTGACATCTATCTATGCGAAAGAGGGATTGTTCTTTTCGAAAATCTATTCTTTTGTTTTCTGTTTACTTCTTAGCTAGTAAAGAAAGCTTGCCCACGGCATTGAAGTATTAAATTACTAGCGTATAGAACAGACACCGCGATTGTATGCCCACCCAATGCATTGGCGCCACGTAGCTCCAATCGTCAATGGATTCGTTCGATTTTGAAAGGATAACGGGGGCTCAATTTTGAAAATCGAACCTCGCGGGCGGGACACATAATTATTTTGTTCGTGATGTCTGTTCTATGACACTGTACTTCAATGGCCCACGGCTACTTTTTGCAGAACTTGCCCGACTTGCCGATACAGACATTTCCAACTAGCCCACTGCCCGGCTTTTCCCGCGTTTTCCGAGATAATAAGCATTCTTTGTCTTATTCTAGAATCTAGATCAAGGTCTATGTGCTAAATTTCATGAAAACCCGTTCTCTAGTTTTCATGAAAGAGTAACAAATATCCACACAAAATGTCGTTTACAACATTAGTAGGATAAAAATTTTATGCAAATTATTAAAAAACGTTGTCCCAAATCTCATTCTGAAACGAATAAGTATCACGAGACATTCATAGCAAACGAATTCAAATCCGTATCAAATACGATACTAAAATAGAAACGATGATTAAATATACCTCTGAATTTTCGCAACGAAATATCACACGTCGAAAAAAGACGATTCTGTCAATGACGCAGTAAGGATAATAGGTATATTTATTTACTAGCCGCGTGGATAATAAAATATAGATCAAAGCTAATGACGTTCTACTCTGATCAGTCAATCTAGAAATAACACCTATTTGTGTTTCTTGTAGATTTCAGGTATATTGAATACTATTTAGTTACGGCGCCCTCGCTTTATTTCTGTTTTCGTATAAATCCCACAAAAATTATAAATAATAATTTATATATAATTTATTTATACAAAAATTATAAATAATAATTTTTGTGGGATTGTAACTGAAAACTGTAACTGAAAAACAATAGAGCATCCTATAGAAAAGATCCTGGTGAAAGAATTTTTGAGATCGGTCCAATCCAGTTTTATGTTCCTACTGGACCACAAGCAAACAAACACACCAAAATCAAAACTTTCGTCTTTATAATATTAGACAGTGATACAGGTACTGTCCATTGGAAAATAAATCTGTTAAAAATTTTTCGTCATCGTCCTACTTCCTACTAATCTATACTAATATTATAAAAAGGAAAGACTTGATTGTTTGTTTGCATTGAATAGGCTCCGAAACTGTCGAACCGATTTGAAAAATTCTTTCACTGTTGGGAAGCTACACTATCCCCGGGTGACATAGGCTATATTATACAAATGTTTTTTTTTTATTATTTATACCGAAGCGAAGCGAAGGCGATTTCCTAGTAATATAATAAATACACATAGGTATAATAATACATATTAAATATAAATACACCCAGATACACTACGTGTTTAATGAAATGGTAATTATTAATAGATAAATGAATAAAACAGGGCTTTTAAAATTACACGGAAGCCTTCAGAAAATTCTCACGAACGAGTCTCTTGAGAGCGCTTTCACGGAAAACTAAGAACCAATTTTCATGAAATTTTGCACAGTCAGATCATGATCTCGAGTTAGATCTCGGGTACTTATTATACCGGGAAGCCACGAGCAAAGCGCTAGAGCGAGTAGCAACCACTAAGCTGTAACAGTTGCTTTCAACCCATTAATGGCTTACTATAGAACACTTGATATCTCCCGTAACTGAATTAGAGCATGCTCTAAGAGTAACAAACTACCTCACAGGCTTCCACATTTATAATTACCTTCTCTTAGAGGCTTAGAGTTAATCTTCTACCTATATGTATAGCTGCCCAGCGAAGGGTTAGATAAGGAGGACATATACAATCAAGTATACTTGTCAAATTTGCAGCGGACTTGACGCGGCATCCAGTAAACTTGACCGTACTCGTATAAGGCCATGGTACCCAGGTACAGCTATCTAGCCATATAGCTATCTCATTAGTGACCAACGAGCCTATGCACACGGTGTATTTTAAACAGACGTAGGTATATACCCTAAAATCCGTACTAGAAGCGACTTGCATCCGTTTAATTTATGAAAAGTGACCAGTTTAATACTCTAAAAAATATATCGCGAGTAACTTAGCAAAAAAACCGTACCCGCTGTTGATTAACTCTGTCGATCATTAAGGTCGATCACAAGGCACCGCTGCACCGGGATATGAGACTATAATAGTTAAGTAACTTTGTGAAAATCAAAGCATAAGAAACAGAACTAGCATTGGAAATAAAGTCATCGACTCCATCTAATTCGGGAACATTATAAAAATCAGAGCTACATTTATCCCGACTAGTTCCTGTTTTACAAAAAGAAATTACATTTAAAACAAATAAGTCTCATTTTTGAGAAAATTTGAATTAGGCATATTATGTTATTGTCAATTCTATTTTATTTATTACTTGTACCTGAACTTACAATAATACTAGTAAATCGCACTCGCTTCGCTTCGGTAAAAATAGTAAAAAAATATATAATATAGCCTATGTCAACCGGGGATAGTGTAGCTTCCCAACAGTAAAATAATTTTTCAAATCGGTTTGGTAGCTTCGGAGCTTATTCAATGTAAACAAACAATCAAATCTTTCCTCTTTATAATATTACTATAGATTACCGTTTTCTTCATAACTGGTTAAATTGAAAATGTATTATCATAGCACAATACAGCTTAAAATATTATATTATAAAAGGTACGATTAAACCACGCGGTGATTTGCCAAGCTTATGCTTAATTCTATACCAATAAGGTTCACTTTGATTTTATGATTCGGAGTTAATAAACGGCGCGAGTGTAGCCACTAATATTACGTTGAAATAAACATATGAAAGATCAATCATCCAATTCGTCCATAAAAGTAATAAGTGGCGACGTAAACAATACTAGTTAAATAAATAGATATATCTATCAAATCGTGATCTATCCGCGCGTTTGTTTGTTTATCTCGTTCTAAATCTGTCAGCGTTGAATCGCCCCTGGTCAGTGTCAAAACCATTGGACTCCTGAACTGTGTTTACAGACAATAATAAATCTTGTATTTCGCTAACCACTTTACTTTTGCAATCAATTATTATTCGATGGATGACTCGACCAAAGGATACTTAAAAAAATATAACCAGTATTTCACTACACGTAATTGTACCAATCGATTGTAGCGTATTAATGTTCCTTAATTCCTTTATACACTACAACCGAATAATTTGTTTCTAGAAAACATTCGTAAATTTCAAAGACTTTTACTATGAACATCAATGAGCTCGCCCTGATTTATTTCTAAACACGTTGGTTTTATGAAGACAATGGACTAGAAATCATTATTAATAAAAAACACAAACCCTGGTCAAAATTAAAAAAAAACTGTCGATGCCTTTCTCATTTAAATCGAAAAACAAAATGTTTCATCGGACATTTAAAAAATTTTATCCAATGGAAACACATTATGTCGTTCTTACAGCGTGTACTAGAAAGACTTGATACTTACCCTGTACTTATGTACTAGTAGGTACATTGTGTAAAATAACTTCGTCAAGCTTAGACTAACATCTCCTGGATTTTTGACTAACTACCAGCAACGTTATGGCCTGCAATTGATTGAACGTCGAAGGTGGATTGTATACTCACTAAGAGATTTATTTGAACATAAATATTTCCCCAATCTGTCGTGTACATAACATCTTCTTACGCTCAAGATAATTAACATACGCATTAACGGGACTTCAACATGATAAAAAAGGATGCGAACATTTCTTAATTTAAGGGCAAAAAAATAATAAATTTGGGTTTATAAGTTGCCGCTAAAAGTAAGACATTCTTATTAGTAACATCAGAGATGTCAAGAGCCGTATTATTCGGAGAGTTGGAAATACGCGAATGTGTTTATTTGTGGTGCTTGTAGCGACGCGTCGCACGCGCCGGCCATGCCGCCGCCACTTCAGTTGTTTCGTGGGAAGCCGTGCGGAAGAGCGCGTTTCACAGTGACTATTGAGAGTATCGCGAACCAGGCCAACGGAAAATAGTTCACATGAACCAACTAACTGCATTGCAACAAAAATGTCTACCCACAAGGAAAACGATATCAAACACCGAAGGAATGAGCATATGCTGAAGAACCTGCCCACGGAAGTGTTGCTTAAGGCGAGGAGCACTCTGGTTTCGTTAGGAGGAGCTCTGAGGCCTCGACATGATCATCAAAGATCCAAGGAAGCGAAGGAACCAAAGTCTAAGAAGAATCAAGATAGATTAAAGAATAGCCGCTCCGAGCCGGAGTTCAGTGATATTCGAAAAAAACATAGAAGCCGGATAGAGGATGTTCCACGTGAATATGTCACAAGACCGAGACCTCTCTCTGTGGGGGCATCGAAACGATACGAAGATGTTTTGGATTCAAAAAGTAGGAGTTTTTCAAAGGACATGTTACCGTTGCATCGACAGTTCGATTCGACGGACGAAGTGTGTGTTCAGTCTCGTTTAGTGATACCTGTAGTGAATAAGCTAGGACAGGATGTGCAAATGCAAGATATGAGTGAAAGACCGCGTAAAAAATTATCGTTTCGTGATCCAGAAATCATGGGCGGGAGTGCTACTGTTGGACGTTCCAACAAGCTCATGGGTGTGAACAGCCTGTCAAGACGACCGAATAGGATATCTTTACGCTCAAGTCTGGAATGTCTCGACTCAGATTTAGAGGTAAGACTTGGAACTATTATTGCACAAGATTTTTTAGGAAATCGTACGTTATTTAATTTTAGTACATTACTTCTAATATACTAGTGTTTTTTAATTTACTTAATTATTTTTTTAAAACTGTTCAATGACTTAAGGAAAGGTTACATGCTGATGATGATTCTCAAGTCTATATGTTAGAGTTATTCAAATTGAATATTAAATATGGGTATAATTTTCCAACGGCGATAAATAGGTATAACTTTAATGTTATAAGAATAAAAACAGTCAAAAGTGCTGATAAATCGTTATCTTCTCAGTTATTCTAAGTGATATCTAGGCACGCTCTTTATCTGGAGTTAAAACTTGAATAACTGTAGTTTAAAACATTATTTATGATAAAGAAGCTAAAGATCTTAAGTTATTTGAAAGCAAGCAGTTCTCATTTTATGCTGGTTATTGCAGATGAGATTTAAATTCATTTTCTATTTTAAAATTACCGTTGAAGTAACCAGTTTATGAAGTTTTTTTTCTGGACCTACTTAGGATAAAAAGCGTAAGACTTCTAAAGACAAGTCCTCAGTTAGACACAATAATATGTTGGTCTAGTATTATTGGTCTGGTACCATCTTCTTTCTCACTCAATCTTCCGAGGTCCGTCTGGCCGGATGTCCACCCTTGTTCCTTAAAGCGAGGAATGGACGCCATTAAATACTTTTTTTCTTTCCGTTAGCCCTTTACAATTTCGGCCGGTTACCTCCAAGTTTTATATTCTATGTAACTTCATATTCTATGCTAGCTTCTACCCGCGACTTCGTCTGCGTAGACTTCAGAAATGGATCTTTAGAGAAATGAAGAATGTGATTAATAAAAAGATGCTACAGAAATTCTACGCTAGTAGTACATAAGAGTACATACATAGGATACCCTATGCCTATAGCCTAGTTGGTAGCGATTCGACCTGCTAAGGGGTCCCAGGTTCCAAATTCTCGACCTTAGTGATGTACTAGTTTTTCAATGTTAAAGTTAGAAACAACAAATATTATAAAAACGCTTCGGTATCTACCGCCCGTTCATTAGTTTCTTATCTTGTCTCCAAGATACACCATCACGCCGTAAGATACTAAACGATGTACTGGTTTTGCAATGTGAACATTACAAACCACAAATATTTAAAAAAACGGTTCCAGTATTGCCACTCTTTAAGGAGTTACATATTTGGTCTCCAATATGCACCATCAGGTCCTAAGGTGGTCCATGATGTACTGGTTTTGCAAAGTTAACGATAATAACAGCAAATAATCTGTAAACACGGTTCGTTATACCCTACCATTGAGGAGGTCCACTCTGTTTACCCAGAACCCATCATCAGATCCTCATTGAATTTGAGTATGACCAACAATGCAAAATTTCTAACATTATAAAAAGAGAATCGTCAAAGTTGCTTCAGTTTTTTATGAATTTTATGAGTATCTATGAACAAAAACTAAATTTTACCTCTTATTCCTCGGGAACAGGTCTACTTTCCGGGATAAAAAGTATCCTATCTGGTAACTTTGGTCTATCTTTGTACCAAATTTCAACCGTATCCGTTCAGCCGTTTTTGCGTGATGGAGTCACAAATATCCAAATATCCAAACATGTAAACATCCAAACTTTCACATTTATAATATTAGTAGGAAGTAGGAAGTAGGACAGGATTTCGAATCTCACCTAGTATTATACTCCTAAATACATTTAAACACAAACCTATACTACTACTTCACTCCTTTTGTTTTCTTAAGTGCAATAGTTTTCATTTATTAAAATACAGGTAACCGCCCTCGCTTTGCTTCGGTTTCCTTTATTTTTTACACCTTGAACATTATTGGAGTTTTATTAAGGATCCTTAATTTTTTTTTGATAGTATAATATAGCCTATGTCACCCGGCGATAGTGTAGCTTCCCAACAGTGAAAGAAAGGCGATCCCCAATTTTCGGCCCCGAACCATATGCTATATCTGTGCTAGAACATCGGACTAGACAAGAGTAAAGTATATACCAAAAAATTCGTCTTATTTATAAGATAAACATATTTAAATCTTAGCTTCAGCTGCTCTTGCCAAATGAACAAAATAATGCAAAAAAGTTTTCACAGTATTTACCTCATTACATACGATTTTATAATCGATTGAATCGATTGATAATGATCGATTGATGGAACATAATAATATATTTTATGTATTATTTAGTGATTATAATTATAATATTAATTTATTTTTTACATATTTTCGTATTCCATATAAATCAAAACTATGTAATATATTATAATTACCATTCAATCGTTACGCTAATTTTATTAAATTACATTTCGAATATTTTGACATCGATTAATCGATTGACAACAATGATGATGTAATCCCTAATAATGTCATTTTGGTAACCATAGTATTTATAAATAACACCACTGTATTGTCATATTTGTCATCGATCTTTCATCTTTCTACGCGTGTTCTTGTATATTTTTACTATCAAATATTTTCAGCGTATTTGGAGTCCTATTTACTATTGAAACTCATCGACACGTACACAGTGATTTTAATTTTCTATTGTATTCGCTTTCGTACTTGTGTTTTGGTGAATGTGTTTCGCAGTTTCGCTACAATTTCTTGCAAACCAATACTATATGAATATGGACTCCTTAATCGCCTGTTTTGTGACTGACAAAGGTTCAGAATAAGTCGTGAACACTGGATAACGTACCCTATACATCTTTAGAAGATCAGGAAGTTGCTGTGGCCATACTTACAATGAGTATATTATGGTATCTTGATTGGGCAAGGTACTAACGAAATATAACGCCTCCTGCACAACTACACGAAATATTAATATATTATAATGATAACTAATAAAATCTCTTGAAATATGCAATAGCTTTTATTATACAACCTTTTTATGACATTCGTTTTGGGTGAAAACCATTGAAGTAGTAGAATTATAATAGACACCCGCCAACGTAAGTGTAACATACATATTAAATAGCACTGTGACACGAGTATGACATAATCATAACCTATAATTAAGGTGATTCGTTCTAGGATTTCCTTAGTTGGCCATTGCTGGCAGACGTGAAAATTGGAGAAATTGAACTTTTTGCAATAATCTAATTAACAGCCAATTTCCAGTCTTGTCTACTTAGGCCTGAGTTTCTATGGAAACTGGGGTTCTCCTTTTCAAATCGGTCCAGTAGTTTCGAAGCCTATGCAATGCAAACAAACAATAAAAATTTTCCTGTTTATAATATTAGTTAAAATATAAATAACGACCAACTCTGATTGATATTTTACTTCATCGTCCATAAACTAAAGCAATCAGCAAATAAAATCAACAGATAAAAAAATATTACGTTTAAATTTTGAGCAAAGCGCTCACTAGTTGAGTTATTATTTTGTATCCAAGAATTTAGGTCTGTACATTGTTTGGAATGTATACGAAACGTTAGCGATATTTTCTTTAGCATAAACCAAGAAGAATCACAATCCCTATCATAGAACAAAATGAACTCGCTATTTTCATAGCATTCGCAAACTAGAAGTGTATGTTATAATTAATAGGGGTAATAAGGTCTTGATTACGATAATGTAACTCATGTGGACTGGATAGGTTTCCCAAATGTATTGGGACTGACGTAAAATATTAAATTTTGGCTCGATCCCAATTTTGACACAAACTACTGCTAAATATCCTATTAATGGTATTGTTACAAACCTTTACTGTACCACTGCTGGGTTCATGTCTCCTCCCTGATTGAGAGAGTTCTATGAAGGATCTTTATGAGCATCCGAAACATGGCAAACTGTTAGCTATGCAAATCTGCTTTTGGGCTACCGACCAAACAAGTAAAATTAGAGTTTAAAATTACTATATATTTAAAATTTAAGGGTTTTAAGTTTTTTCGCCTATTTTCTTTATCTCACTTTTACAAAATCTGTTATTATTTTACTCACAGATTGGCAAAATTCGCCCAATTTTCACGAAAAACTTAATAATATATAAGCTTTCAAACTAGCGTACTTTCATCTAGTTTGATCTCTTGCCCAAGATTATATGAAACCATCCCAGCCTCATTTCGGAAGATAATAATAATAATAAGAATAAACTTTATTGAACCAAATTATACAAAGTCATGGGGTTGAGGATCGTTGGTCCCACACTAGGATTCCCTGTGTTGTGGAAGACCAACACCTTCCTCTTACACATGTTTCTTATTAAATTTAACAGTACAGTTCAACTTATTAATGAGATAACGACTTACAATATAGGAAAAAAAATGATGAACTTGACTTAATCTTGGAGCATAAATTTTCAAAGATAAAGTTAGCTTAATTTTCGAGCATATTCTAAGATGAAGTTATTAATGTCCTAAATGCGAGGTGAATGCAAATGTTGACAAACGGTGCCGATATTCAGAAGTGTTGAGTGTGTTTTCAAGAAACGTCGTTAAATGTAGTAATTACATCAACACGGTCTAGTTCTGCTCACACGCTAGCAGAGAAAATATAGCTTGAATGTAGGATAGGATATACTGGTACAAAACTAAACTAGGTTTTGCAATAGCTGCCGCCCTATGCTGCTGTTGCTCGAACTGGAATACTAACTTTTGTAACTTTTAGTTTAGTGTAATATAGTAACATTATAATATGGGTTATTGAGTTAATACAGTTAATAATATAAAATTGCTTCTAGTAGTATCACAGAAGAAATAATGGTAGTATTAACGTTTCTTATAAATAAAATTATGATATCAAAATAATGAAAATTTTGTGGTCACAGTTCACTTTTGTTGAACTTTTGTTACTTTTCTACTTCAAGCGTAAGAAGAAAATGTCCTTGGTTTATGTAAGTATCTTTATCAGCGCTCATAAATTTTCTTATACAGTTTTTTTACTGATACTGCCAGAATAATGCACACAAGTAACAGTGTAATTAGGCATAGGTAAAGTTTACATGAAGAAAAAGTTACAAGGAAACCTTATCAATGTGAAGTAACCCTTGACAAAACGAATTATGGTCGAGTTTCGTCCGTCACAAGAGTCACAGGTACCAATAGATTGTTTGATTCTTCCTCTTTTCCAACAACCACTTAAACCGATGCAGATGGCTACTCACTTTATCCAAACGGAAAACACTTCACTCCATCTCCTTGAAGCGATGTGACGAAACGAGTAAATAAAGTGACATTTCTTCGTATTCAGTAGCTCAAGTGTGAGTTTTCGCAAGCATTTACTTCACCAACGCGTTTGCGTCTATGCAATCAAAATGTATGGAGTTATTGTCAGCGCCTCTAGCGGACAGTTAAAACAACTACACTGCGAGTGTGAGTTTCAAAATATCGTTTACGTGAACTTTTTAGTCAACATTGAATGTAACCATTCGAGTGGAGGTATTTTGACGTGTGCGATGTTTGACAAGTGAAACGCATTGTTTGGTAATAGGTCGTCATAGTAACAAAACATAATGGTAGTCATAGTAACAGATGCTATGCTATTGTTTTATCTCATTTGTTCTTTAAGCTTAAAGCGAAACAGCTATAGCTCATTGATAAAAAAAACATAATGCGCCTAAAATAAGTTTCACTTGACTGCCTTTGTAAGCTTAGGAATAGTGTACTTTTAAAATAAGTAGCTCGAATGTAAGTTTCTAAAAAAAAACTAAAAACTCAACTATCACGGGAATCGAGATGACTCAAACATTTTAGTACACGTATTTTATGCGAGTGTGAGTTCCTTAAACATCAACGAAAAAGTTATTCGTTTGCTCACTTCGTTATTAGCATAGTTGCACTTACAACTCATCTAATTTTAAAAGTACACTATTACTAAGCTTACAGAGGCAGTCAAGTGAAACTTATTTTAGGCGCATTATGTTTTTTTACGAATGAGCTATAGGTGTTCCGCTTTAAACTTAAAGAAGAAATGAGATAAAACAATAGCATCGTGATGCTATGATATCAACATTTGACGTTTTTGTTACGCACATTACATGAAAATAAAAAAGTTTCATACCTTATGAATATTACTTTAATTACGAAGATGCATATATAGCACGAGTTGAGTTGGCGTAGCGCCTAAGAGCTCGGACTCGAAATTCGATGGTCGTGGGTATTCCCCGTATGGTAGATTTTTCAATTTCTCAATTTTTATATAATTCATTGGCCAATTATGCAAAGAAGTTAATAATTAATTTTATTAATTTATTTATATGCAAAGATAGAAAAGGTAAAAATTAGGATTTTCGAAATAAAGAGCATATGAAAAAACTTTGTACATGAAAATTCAAAACTTTATTCATTGACATTCGATTATTTACATGTGTCGGGAATCGGGATGATATAATGGGATGCTTTAAAAGATGCTCGGAATATAGGCCGTTGTTTTCGCTGAGGATTGCGCTTATCTTGAGCCTGGGCTTCCGCCAACATCTTCCAAGCAAAGTAGGTAATTACGCGATGCTCCATTCAACATATTGCTTAATCAATTTTCACTTCATACTGTAAGCCTATTTTAATAAATGAATGTTTAGCGACCCTACATCAAATTTTGTACATTGTAGATGAGCAACCCTGTTTTGGTTACCATAGTATTTGAGAATAACACTATTGTCATTTCATTGTCAAGTTAAAAATAGCAAAATAATATTGTATTATTGGAAATATTGAAAATATAAATATGCAAAGAGAAGGAAAAATTTATGTGTAATTTTATTGTAAATAATCCCTGAGGCTATCCATAATAAAATCAAATAAACTATTACCAAAAAATGCGTTTCACTTGTCAAACATCAAGTGAGTAACTCTACTACTATGGTTGCGTATTTTTTCAATAGTTAACTACAAAATAGTAACTTACACTCGCGCACACGTCAAAATGCCTCCACTCGTATGTTAAGTTACATTCAACGTTGACGATGTATAAGGAACACACTCGCATAAAATATGTTTACTAAAATGTTTGAGTCATCTCGATTAACGCGATAGTTGCGTTTAGCCGTTTTATGTTAGAAACTCACACTCGAGCTACAGGGCTTATACTTCAAGGGCGAAACTTCCGTCGTCAAAACCATTTGTTATTTAGAAAACTGAGATATTTCCAAACTGCCGCCTCGCTAATGTGTGAATTACGCATTCGTATCGTAATTGATAAACAACTCCCGCAATCCATAATTCCAGTTATAAATATGTCAGTAACATCTTAAAAGCGAGCACAGAGAAAGGCAGACAGACGGATAAAAATAGAGAAACAGTAAGCAGATAAACAGACGCACAGGCAGACACGTTGGCAAGCAAGCAAACAAAAATGTAATACGTAAAAATCTCGTGTCACGGTGTTTGTGGCCCCACTCCTGCAAAACGGGTCGACCGATTTTTATAATTTTTTTGCATATATTTGGTAGACATGACAATAGGTCGTAAAGCATATTTCGTACTGCTAGATGATTAGGGTGTCCCTATCCGGAATTTTTTTTGGCAGAACAACATTTATTAACATTTATTAATATAAAAATTTATTAAGATAAAAAATGGACGGACAATAAAATGTACGGATTTTGAAAACATTATAATGTTTGAAATCACCTTCATCTCCGCTATCCGTCCGTCCGTCCGTCCGTCCATCCTACCGTCGCTCTCATTCTGTCAGAGGGTTATCTCTTATCCATACTTTTCATAATGTCCACTCATAGTGTGTTACGCAATTTAGTCCCAGAAGACATTACATTATGGTGATTGTGAAAAAAAGATACATCTCCCTTTACTGCGCGCTGAAATTGATGGAGATTACGGGAGTTGTAGCAATAACGTTATTTTATTACCTATTTGGGTCGCATCAACTTTTTTAACGAAACTTAAGTTGTCCCAGGCGAATTTACCGAGTCCAACTTTTATAAGATACGTTGGATTATGTCTGATATAACTTCCTAGCTTGAACCCAGTAATGGCCTACTCTGGTCTCCACCACGCTGCTCCAGTGCGGATTGTTGGAGGAACAACTTCTTAAGTGAGGCATAAAATAGGAATTATAATGTATGAAAAAAAATTCATTCCTCAAATCCTCACTTGGTGGGGATTTTTAGATTTTTCCTGAAATGCTGATATCAATACATATTTCCAGAAGTTTTAGAGCATTAAGCATTTCGTTATCTCCTACAGGACACGCAGTGATTAGTTAACTTTATTGTACGTAAAGACATATTGTAACGATACCATCCATGTGAGTAAAATTATGCGTAAATACCATAAAAGTCATGAATATTCTCTTCATTTAAAATGTGTCCGCGAAATATAAAATAGTCTAATTTTCTCGTAGACTGTTTTCGTAAAGCGGTCGCACACAGTCGTAAACTTGGAAACTCATTGTCTTCCGTGGACGGTGTGTTTGATCTGTAAATAAAAATACGCCTTACTACTGTTTGGTTTTTGTAATGTATGACTATGTGTCCAACGCTTGTAGCGGCTATTTGAATCGATCATTGTCCGACCCGATCCCAATTGATGACGTAGGTCCATGCTTCGAAGGACACTATAGCGGTTTCAGTTGTTCTCAGTATTAATAGTCGATAAGTTATGTCGGTAGCCTACGAAGCGAATCAAGGGCGCGTACAACTTAAAAATATTTATTAGACATTCTCCGGTATCAAAGAGAGCACGTGTCTGTTTTATGTCCATTCATAAAATACGGCGATAAAATGCACCGCTGACGAGTAAAACCCAAGTGCATCGTGAATCAAATACCTTTAACGACGTGGTGAGTGCAAGATACGACACTCCCACGATGGCACGTCTCTTGGTCAGCTTCTAATTAAACCGAGCCAACCTACCAATCGTGGATTGCCCTGCAGCAGAACAGTCCACTCTGTTTGTAGTCGTTGGCTTCTGTAGCATTCTGCTGATATTATCATAACCCGCTGGTGGTAGGGCCCCTCGAGGGATTATAGTGGTAATATTGATTTTAATTGTTCATTAATACCATTATTACTAAGAAAGAATAAAAGATAACCTGTTACCTTACATAAAACAATTAGGCCAATAAATGTTATCTGCTTATTACAAAAGTAAAATTTTAATGTATATTATAATGTACTAAGCTATATCTGTATAAAACAAAAGTTTCAATACATTTATAAACAACGCTATTCTTAGTATACTCGAACCCTGAAAGTAGATTGTACAGAGTCAGAAACAATTTTTTAACATTGTGATTTTATAGATACAGTTATGAAAATTTTTATGTAGATTGTTTAATCAAAAATATTTAAAGACCACTTCATATTATCCTAAGGAGTTGAAATTTTAAATATTGCTTTGGTTCTGATGACAATGCGTATATTGTGATAAGCATGACCTGATAGGTACTGCACTGAGGTTTGCCTCCAGCCGAGGGAACTCCAATACTAACAGTAACTAAGGTTAACAGCAGAGTTATTTTTTGCATTATTACTATTTGACACTATAAAAAGAATGAGAGGTGTCAAGGGACACCCGGATGGAACGAAGTTCCTTTCGATTTAAGTATTGTTTTTTGAAGTGATTCAGAAAATTGTACAGAGATGGCGCTGTACAACTTTCTGAATCACGCTAGTTGTACAACGCCATCTCTGTAAAACTCTCTGAATCACTTCAAAAAGTATCGTGGCAACTTTTCGTAAGAAAATTTTCCGTCTAGCCCCCTTTCATAACGCGCGATAAGGAACTTCGTCCCAAAACCGTATATTTAGTTTTCAAACTATTAACTTCTTTCGACATACAAAAGCATTAACTTATTTCAGATAAAGTAAAGAAAGTATGGTAGCGGACTGATGCCTTGCTCGCGTATTTCTTGCACAGGAATAAGATTTCCGTTTTTATCGGATTTACGGATTTCTAGCAATCATGAAAGGAAGGATTTAAAGTTCTCTTATAAGTACCTGTCAGAAAAGTTTCTTCGGAGTAATTTTTTCTTTTTAACTTGTTGCCCACCTTGGCTTCGGCTTCGGCTTGAATATTACCAATATAATCCCTCGAGGAGCCCTAACACCAGCGGGCCGGATTTAGTCACCTCTTACGACATCCATCCGGTGTGGGATTGGGGTTAGTATTCTAAGCCGCCCTAATACGACTAAAAACTTTATACCTTCGTCTTTGGGTCACAAAAAAGTATAATACATGAGTACCAAATTTCAACTCATTTGGTCCAGTAGATTCGGAGTAAATTGGCTGTGAACGGCGGTCGTCTAGACGCACGAGTGATTCTATAAGGGTTACGTTTTTCGTTTTTTTGTACGGAACCCTAAAAAGATAAAACGTATTCTCTTCTCGCATAACATTAAGGCCCACTGCCAATCCGCACTAGCTCTCTCTTCTAGCAGCGTGGTGAAGAATCTCAGCTTCCACTCCTCAGGAGAAACCCATGCCCCGCCATTGTTGATATAATGTAGATATCCATTGATTGTAATTTATTCTCGGAATTTTATCCATTAGTACCAATCCGATCCGATTACGGTTTATAGATGGATTATTATGTATCAGTTCCGGAAAACAAATGTGCTTATAAAATGTGATAATCTTGTCTGTTTGCCTTTCTGCTATTAACGTAAGTATAGATATGGTGACAAGATGCAAAATAGATAGCCACGTTCTACTGAATTACTTTCAATCGACGAAACTAGATATAATTCTATTGAAGGTTATACAATCATTCAATTTATCAAAAACAAGACCTGACAGACAAATTTCCACTTTTCTCCCTGTCTCTCGCCTCCTCTAAAATATTGTTATCTTTCAATTCAGGCGTATTTACATTGGAATTTTATTAATTTAACGTAACTAGAAAGTACCTATATGATTTCAAGATCATTCATATTTTCTATTTAGATAAACACAGTTAACAATGGTATGCCTTGTGCCCGTGGCTTTTCTCATGTTTTTATATAATAACTAGCTCTGCCTCGCGGTTTCACCCGCGTTAATTTGTGGAAAAAACTAACTACTAAAATGTATGATCTTATATAGCCCTCCTCGATAAATGGACTATCAAACACAAAAATAATTTTTCAATTGGATGCAGTAGTTCCTGAGATTAGTACGTTCAACCAAACAAAGTATTCAGCTTTATACTTAATATTAGTAGGTATAGATATTACTTATTCCAGATAATCTGTGCATTAGTATTTGCGTGAAACAGACATCCATGCAATCTTTCATAATACTATCAATAGGATAGGGTTTCATACAATAAAACCCACTATTTAATTTTTTAAATATGCACAACTCATTTAATCACCGACATCTCGCCCATTAAAGTTATCAGACTTCGCGTCTATCAATCAGATGATTACAATACAAAGTTAATCCATTTGATGTCCCCTGTGACATAGGATTGTTTTGTTATTATAACACAGGGGTAGTGTTTTTTCTTTTTCGTCATTTGTCGGCTACATACATTGCAGGCAGCGATTTGCGATGTGACAGGAAGAGCGACACGAGACAAATATGGTATGGCTACATTATAAGCGAAAATTCGGCGAAAATCTGCCGATGATGTGGCTACATTACACACATGCTTCACATCGCCTGACAACAGCGACTCATGCGGCTACATAATATTAATATTATTGACGAGCGTTTGTTATTTACGCTCATAAGTGCATCTGTGATTACATTAATGTTGCTCCTGTCGCATAAACAAATCAAAGATTGCTAGCGGTATTTGGCTTAAAGTGTAGCCATAAACGTGAATATTATCTAATTTGTTTTCGTCACTTACGTATCGCAGGATACGTCGCGAATTAATGTAGCCTCGGCCTTACATTGAAAAAGATCAAATCAATATTGATTATATGATTGAATTGAAGCTTTGTACGCATTGAAGTATAATGTCATAGAACAAATATCTCGAACAAAATGTGTGTCCCGCCCGGGAGGTTCGATTTTCAAAATTGAGTCCCGGTTCTCCTTTCAAAATCGAACTAATCCATTGAAGATTGAAGCCACGTGGCGCCAATACATTGGGGCATACATGGTGTTCGCGGTGTCGGTTCTATACGCTAGTAATAATACTTCAATGTTTGTAGGGATTATTTTCCATACATTTTTGATATTCAAAGGCAGGATAAAGTTTTACATTACAGGCCAGTTTCATTATAAATATGATGACTTACTTTTATTTTTACGTCTCGCTCCTTGCTATAAAATAAAGGGTCACTTTCAGTATAGCCCTAGGGCCTCAAGGCCAGAGCCACGTAACTGGGAGGTTGTGTTTTATGCGAATTGCTCAATCATGCTTGCAGGCAATATCACAATCGCATACGAGATCCGACAATAGGTTTTAAGATTTTAAAGTACGTTTCACTTAAGTCTGTAATAGAGATGTTGACACGAATTATAAATTAATATAAATTTATGTCTAAAATATTAGTGGTAACATTTAAAGGCCTAAAATATGATTCTTTTATTGAAATCAATCACAATAAATTAAATATCATTAATTTAAAATGTTAAAAATTGTACTCACTGTCACGTGACCTCAAACGCCATTTTGAGAATATGACGTCATTGGAACAATTTTATATGGAAATTCAACAAACTTAGCAGACAGATAGTATTGAATATCGTTTAGTGACGTCACGTGACGTTTTTGGTGGGAAATTTGATAATAATTTTTATTTATCAATTTTTGTTTTTAAATTGAAGATTATTATTTTTATAATATTTTTTTCATGAATATTGAGGTTCTATCTATAAAATAAAATTGAATCCTAAAATTAGTCAACATCCCTATTCGACTTATGCTGGTAGCATTAAAGTCGGTGTTTCCAAATTAGTAATGTTACATACAGAATAACGTAATTATTTATATTATTTCGTAATATTTATAAACCTTTGATAAACGTGACAACTACGCTAATTGTTATATCCCTATAATTGGTAATTATGGACACGTCACTTAATTTATGTAAAACGCATTAAACTCGTAGTAAATACGAGATGTTTAATGAAAAGTGACATTGTGATGTTTTGAATAATTATTAATTATGACAAGTAGGTACGACAAACTGAATAGGTAATGAAGAGATTTATGTTAATTATATTACCCACTGAACACCGTGATATTACCTAGAACACAATCGTATTATACTAGGCAAATTCAATTTGCTATTAATTATGTTGACCCACGACCATGGCAAACCTCTTCGAGAAATAGGGGATGAGTTCAACCTAAAGATACCCCCCTTACGATTTCCAGGATTTTGCTATCTCTTTTATCGACTTGACAAATTGAATTCATATTAATTGAAAACGTCATAATTAAGGTGCATGATACTAGGCGCACAGCATTCGCTGGAGTTAGTTATTTTGGATTGCTAGCGCGCGCCGGGTCGTGGGTGCGAGCGAGAGGTACTTATAAGTAAGAGGTAAGTACAACTTCTTACGTGCGTACATAAGTACACGCACACGTTTTTTAAACATGTTTCGTTGGATAATGGATATCCAAAAAGCGTGTTGGGATTTTTTTGTATTGAAATATACTGAAAGTTTAGATTATTTTTGTTATTTATCACAGCCCATGGAACGTTTTAATGGAAAGTAACGTAAATACCGTAGGCCGTTAGATATACAAATAACGTAAAAACACTAAAAGCATCATAAATAAGAAAAGAGTTTTCAAATCCATTAAAGAAGAAAAATCGTTTTGACAACGTGAACTTACCTAGGTATGGACCACAGAATGGACTATGGTCAGTGAAAAAATCGATAAATACATAACATCTTTAAATATGAGTACTTACTTATTGATATTCATACATTACCTAGAGTGGCTATAGTATGTTGATATTGTACTTACTAGAGTGCATAGATGCAGTACCTATAGATTCAGCCACGGCGTGGCCGCACATGAGACAGAGAATTTTCGTTTTTTGTGGTTATTTTAAAAGAAATGTAACAAAATTTAACAAGCAGCCCAGATTATTGCTACCCACCATCGTACTTAAACTTATATATTTAAACTTACTACTACTTTCTGGTTAAAAACAAACTGAAACTTTAAATCTCCAAATAGCCAACTCATTGTTTGTCACAACTCACACATTGTTTGCACTTGTGACAAAGATATATCGCACGCTCAGTGACAAAAAAGCATATTAAGATGAAAATAGCAATTTTACAGGAGAGTAAAAAAATTTTTAAATATCAGGAATTTACATCACGATTTCTTGCACACAAGCCTCAAGATAAATGATAAAAATTTGAAAAACAGGTATTCTTGCTAATTACACAAATATAAATAAAAACAATCAAAAATTCTGTATGGAAAATAGACTTCATAAATGGACCGAATGTGCCTAATGCATTCTTTTTTAGTCCCAAACCATCTTCGCTTTCATTATTGTATTTCAAATGAAACCAGTTTAGGGCACATCGGTTGCATGGTTTCAAAGGACATTGCCAGAAACATGTTTTGTGTTTTGTATAAATTATAATATACATTAAATAATATAACCGATGTAAAAAGTTGCGTTATTTGACAGACAAATAACGAGGATACTGCGAAAGCGATACGACATTATGCCCATCTATCAATGTCAGTGTCACCATATAGTATAAAGATCTCTTTTTTATATTTCCTGAATTATTAACGTTTTGAAAACGTAATCTAGATAATACAAAGTAGGTAATAAATATTAATCTCTGTACTGTAACTGTGAAATTAACAATGAAATATTTAGGCATTGATAAAATTCTAAGTGCTATAATTGTATTACAGCTGTTTATATTATAAATAATGTTACGTCTCTGAAAGTACCAAAAAATTGGTAAGCGAAATTAAATTGTAAATATTTTAATTTTTAATTTTTGCGCCATGACCGGAAATGTATCGATTTATCAAAACTCTATTTCCAACTTTAAAATTATTAGGTACACACATTCTAGATCAACATTCATGTTATTTATGATTACTGTTACTCATAAATTTTATTTGTCAAAATGTAGAAATCGCCAGTTGTTATAAATTTTGCAGGTTCTAAAACACGGAACTAACTAAGGCAAAGATGAATGATAGTAATGACAGCTGGGAATGTGTGAAATGGTTGACGTCGAGGGTTAATATAGCGAGACGGAGTAGCAGACAGGTTGGGCGAAACCTTGGACATGGGCCAGAGATCAGATTGATAGATGTGTACCGATATGACAGGAAATCACATTCAGAACTTTCCGTGAAAAAACAGTTGTCATAACGCAAAAATCTAAAGTGTTCTGAAATCGTAAAATAACGGAACGTTTTCATGAACACATTTCGGGATTCTGTAAATAAACTTTATTAATTAAAAGTTCTAGAAGGTCGATAACAAAGAAAGAGTTAAGTCCGTTATATACCGTTTTCCGTAAGACCTTGGAAATTAGCCAGAGTTCGTCTGATGCGACTCAAGTTCACTGTATATTTGTGGCAGGATTAAGAAACCCCAAACAATGTAGGACGTCATTTAGTATACGTAAATAAGACGGCCTATTATATTAAGCGGTACCTATGTATATCCGTAGTAGCTTTTATTTTACGAGTTTTGCTATACTTTACCAAGCTGGGCTAAATTGTTCCATTAGATCAATAAAAATTATAATTATATTTATTCAATCAATTTTAATCACGGAGGATATTTTGTACTATAGGAGCACCATTACGATTACGACCGAGACACATTTATTTGTTTTCGTATTTATTGTCTGGTCTGTTTAAAATAATTTTTTACGAGAATCAACTATCTACATTTGGTTTAATTATAAAAATTTAATAAAGTTTATACAAAAATATATAGCCCAAGGAATAATAAAGTCAATAAGTCATCTATCAAACTGCGAATAAATATAATAGTTGTTGCTTATAAAGTTATGCCGATTTCACCACGCGAAATTGTGCCTATTCACATGTTGGATTCCAAAATAGAGCATCTTCAGGTAATTGTGCCGTATGTAAACAATCCGGCATTGCAAATTAACGATCTAGCCGCGTGTGTAGTGACGTCATACTATTTACTATCTAGCTGTTTATATACAACATTAAACTGTAAAAACTATCGGCATAGAAAAAAATATTTCAGGGATTACAGCTTTTTTCGGTTTAAAGAATCAATTAGACTAAAATGAAACGAGTGCGTTTGTGAAAAGTAAAAGTCTTTCAGTGATCAAAATCGAGTATAATAGTAAAATTATATTTTGACATTAATAAAATACTCTAAATTATCTATGACAATAATTATACAAATAGCTGGGATAATAGCAATAAAATAAGGTATCCTCGTAGATAATTTTAATTCCTAATTTTATTATCTATCAATTGCGTTCCAATTGAATACTTCGTTCTGTTCGTGCTATAAACATATTATAAACATTAAACTTAGAAATAAAAGTAATCTGCCAAAATATCCTAAACACACGTATAAGCTTTGAAGTATTTGATACCTTTAAACGAGCAATTCTTGTATATATATATAATTGGAATCTCGGAATCGGCTCCAACGATTTTCATGAAATTTAGTATATAGGGGGTTTCGGGGGCGATAAATCGATCTAGCTAGGATTCGTTTTTAGAAAATGTCGTTTTATCGGTGTTTTCAGGCAATGATAAACTTCTACAATATACTCTTCCTGACATCTATTGGCAAGTAGCAATACTAAAGCTACTTCAGTAAATGGCGTTGTTAAGCAACACTAAACCGAGAAAAGCTCGGTCATCCGGGTACTGTAGTATTATATGGCGTTTAGTATTAAAATGTCATTACCGCTACAAGCTAGTTATTAGTGTTATTACATGATATATGGTAATATGACTAACGATGAATGAAACCATTGTGCCTTACTACGGCATGTGGCGACAAGAACAATTAAATTCAAATTAATCTGTCATCTTCAGCCTCAGGACGAATCTTATCATGACCTTTGACTCAACTACGACCAATTTTCATTTGTCAAAACGTCCACTTATTCTGCAGTTATCTATGCGAATTACGTGAGAGATCGTCTACTTTAATCTATACTAATATTATAAAGAAGAAAAATTTGATTGTTTGTTTGCATTGAATAGGCTCCTAAACTACTGAACCGATTTGAAAAATTCTTTCACTGTTGGGAAGCTACACTATCGCCGGGTGACATAGGCTATATTATACTTTCAAAAAAATTAGGGATCCTTAATAAAACTCCAATAATGTAACCCAAGTTGTAAAAAAATAAGAAAACCGAAACAAAGCGAGGGCGGTTACTCGTAAAATATATTATAATAATTCTTGCCAAAACATAACCAACTTCAAAATTAGGGATAACTCAAAAACTACTTCAGATCTCGCGCAAAGGAGACTGGGACTTTTGGGCTACCAACAGAAATGAAAATTAATAATTGATTAGTAATTAAGAAATTACTGTTATGTGGCGTCCTATAAAGTCTCATTTATTAAATTCTCGGCTTTTAAGCGACGTATCATGATAGAACATGCACCAGATTTTAAGTTAGACCACAAGCAATACAACTGTGAAAACCACATTCAATTTCATCCAGTAGTTTTTGCGTGATGCGGTGTCAAACATACAAACAGACAAGATTTTAAAAAATGGCACATATACCTTCTATTGCTCCTATAGAGTCCTCTGATAGCCTTAAATATTTTCATTGTACAGACAGAAATGAGTTACAATTTTATTATATAAAATACTAGCTGCTGCCCGCAGCTTCGCTCGCCTATTTCACTCCCCTTGGGGGTTGAATTTTGAAAAATCCTTCCTTAGTGGACGCCTACGTCATATGAGGAATACGTGTGCGAAATTTTAAGTTTCAAGCCCTAAGGGTTTGGCCTGTACGTTGATACATAAGTCAATCACTTTTGCCTTTTATATATACAGATAGAGACTAAGGGTTACGTAGATAATAAAATCTGCAAAATGGTACTTCTATTCCATGAACTTGACCCAGGGTTACATTGGCTGTGTAGCGACAGCGCAAATGCGACATGCGTCACACGGCGACGTCACGCTGCTTACCGTCTGAAATACGTGCTCTTTTTACCTCTGGCAGGTGTCTAATCGAAATGCGAAACATCTTCCAAGAAATATCCACGATATTCTAATTTACTATCATCGGCGTAGTAGACACTGTACACGCATTCTGATTTGAGAAATATTCTTTTTTCAAAGAAATATAAGTACGAATACATTTCACTTACAGAGAAAAACTTTATTCAAACTTGATTAGCGAATATACAGTTATATTGAAAACATTGACATATAAAGATATTACGGAACCTAATCCTTCTAATATCATTAGCCGTTAATTAAATGACAAATCTAATTAATAGAAGCGCCATAACAAGCTAACTTGGTTGGAGTAGACGGAAATGTTACTTAACGGTAACAGCTCAAGGATTAACAGTACAATAATGGTTGCTATTAAATTCATGCTTTAATATCAAAATACAGAAATATAAGAAAATTTGCATTCGTATGTAATGTATTATCTGTATATATAAAAGGCAAAAGTGATTGACTGATGTATCAACGCACAGGCCAAACCCTAAAAGCTAGAAACTTAAAATTTCGCACGCGTATTCCTCTTATGACGTAGGCATCCACTAAGGAAAGATTTTTCAAAATTCAACCCCCAAGGGGGTGAAATAGGGGATAAATATGATAAGCATAATTTCCGCGGTTTTTCCTGCGTTTTCCGGTATAGTAAATATCCTTTATTTTATTCCAAATCATTGCCTACCTGTGCACTAAACTTCATGAAAATCCGTCCTATTTTTACGTGAAAAAGTAACAAACATGATCACAAATTTTCACATTTTAATATTAGTGCGATAGTTCCATGATTCCAGGAAAATATGACATCCGTTTGCAATTTATTATTAGAAATAATACATATATTATTACATTTATGCTTCTCGTGACCATCAATTAATTAAGACTTTCAAATAGAACACCGAACCGCTTTAAAGTAATCATTTTAAAATGCTTTATGCTAATTATTTCAATAAATATGATTTAGATTGTAATTTAACGTTACGGTAATATTGAGTATATCAACTTCAACGAATAAATTTTGCTTTCTAATGCTCCCCGATGTTGTTAGCGTGAAATTTATCCTCCGACCAACCTCTTTTGATAATAACCGCGAAACTACTTTATTACATATTACAAGTGTGTTAAAATTATTTATGCATGATTCGCTCCGAATACGCCAAATTGTGGTCTTAAAGTAATGAGATATAAACAACTCGGAGTGTAAATATTAAAATGAATGTAAATATTATCTCTCGTGTGGCTAAATAATGCTAATAAATGTACCTACTCATACTTTTCCAACTTCATGTTTCGTTGAGACCATATAAAAATGAATAATGAATATCCCAATATATTGTAACAAAAATAACTTACGCCAGAAATGGCATTATTTATAACATTATTTGTAGTGGCATTATTTATAAAATTGAAGCAAAGTTATTTATTAACGCAATGTAAGATTCAATAGGTAAGTACATCAAAATTCGGATCTGCCAAGTTGCTACTTTACATGAGGCCAGTTTAAACTCTCAAAGTTACATTTTCTTGTCTTATTTTAGACCTGACTACGTCATAAAGAAAAACGTCAAATATGTATAATTATGTTTAAGCTATTTATATTGTTCGATAGTCAGTGATCAAAAATTTATATTGAAGAAATCGATTAGAAGAGGTACTAGCGTAAAATTCTTCGCTCAACTTGAGAGGAAGAAGGATATTCCTTTTCCTATTTTATTTTATGACTGATTATTTCGTTATTGATATTTCTTGAATTAAAACAATTTAACAAAACGCGGTGCTCGTTTGTTGTGCTTTTAATATTCTATGATGTGGTATGTGGTAGTTTGTGATGGTCAAATGCATTGTTTTTCTTTCTGAACTCGGATAAAAATAACTGGAATTGTTCAATCCATGGGCGAATATATTTTTTAATTACTTTACTGCAGTTATGCTTTTATGTTCGATCTTATTCCAAATGTGGTACATATAACTAGTCCAGCCATAAGTTCTGTTACAAATGAAAATGCTTTTTTTTTAAATGAAGTAATGTAATACTAATAAAATTTATACCTACATATTTATTAAAGTCTCAGTAAAAAATAAAAAAAATATTCTATTCGAAATGGCCACCTTTGGCTTTTATACAGGCCTTTAATCTGTTTGCCCACGAATCTATGGATTTAAAGTCCGGAACATTGGTTTCAAGCCAGGCTTGGGTAGTTCGTGCCTTGTGACCAGGTGCAGAGTCCTGTTGGAAAGTCCACGGTATATTTTTAAAAAGAGTATTGCTGAGAGGTTTCACAACATGATCCAAGATTGTATCTTGATACACTGTGGCTGAAGTTTTCACTCCTTTTTCACAAAAATGCAGTTTTGTGACTCCTTGATAAGACACGCCCCACCAAACCATCACTGACGCAGGATGATGACCACGTTGTACCTTCCCGACCACTTGAGCAGCTTCTTTAGAACTGTGAGCGTACACTTTATCATTTTGTTTGTTGTAGTGTTCTTCAATCGTGAAAATTTTTTCATCGGTAAAGAGGATATTTCTGTGCCTTTCACCTGCGTATCGCGACAGAAGGCGTTTTGATCGATCCACTCTCTTTAATTGTAAAGATTGATTTAGGGCATGTCCTGTATATCGACGATAAGCACCGAGCTTCAGGTCTTGTTTTATAATACGCGACAGAGTCCTAGCGGGAATCTTCATTTCTCGCGATAAGATTTTTTGCTTCCTAATGGGCCAACGAATTCTGGCTTTAACAGCATTAACAGCCTTTGTAGTTCTAACAGCACGCGGCCGCCCCGATCTTTTCTGGTCTTCGACAGACGAAGTGTTGTTGTATCTGTTGATTGTACGATATACGAACATACGGCTGATACCAAGCTTTTGAAGTGTCTGGAATATGACCGACGGCTCCATAGCCACTTTGTGCAAGGCAATCACTGCAATCCTATTTTCTTTAACACCCCATTCCTTAATGTAACTTGATAATGAACACGAAAAAGTATGTGAAATGGCGCTAAATCGAAAGAAGTTTTTAAAATAATATACTTACGTGTTCCAAATTCAAAATAATTAAAAAGCTGAAAAAAAGAAAAGTTTTTATGTGACAGTATTTATGGCCAGACTAGGTATTTTAGCATGAACAAAACAAATAAATTAAATAAAACGGCTTTTTAGATCATATTAATATGCATCAAATTATTTATAATCGATCCATCGAGAATTGGTTCATAGATTTTACTGGATCCATTAGCTTTATCCCATAGTATTAATTAAGAGTTTGTGGAAATTGTATGAAAAGTGTTATATTTACTTTAAAAATACATCAGTACCAAATTTCAACTAATTTGATCCAGTACTATCGGAGGCCGGAGTAAATTGCCTGTGAAAGGCGGTCGCCCAGACGCACGAATGAATCTATAAGGGTTCCGTTTTTTTGTTTTTTTCGTACGGAACCCTAAAAAGGAACGGTGGAAGGAAGGGTGTCATAACTTGCAAACAATATTTATGAAATATTATAAAATAAATTCAAATTTTCACTTTTATTTCATTAATTTTTAGTAGAGGATCTCTAAATTATTAGATACATTTTTATTGCCTCTAACAGGACAAGAGGGATTCACATTATTCATGTGTCTTTATAATGATACAAATGTTATTACAGAAATATTATAGGAGAAACAATAAAATATTTTTCTCCGTTTTTATGAAAACGTTTTTGTACGAGACAAAAGGACGAAAAACAAGAGTTTTATTAACAAAGTAATGAAGATTGTTTTGAGCAAATGTTCATTAAATCAACGCTGAGGTAAATAGGGCTTTAAACGAAAGTAACAGTCGTGTTTCGTTAAATTAAATACAGCTGTAGTTTCGGTAAACTTTTATTTCATTTGTAAATAAGAATTTATTTCTTGATGAAATTCAAAAACCAAGAAAGAATATTCTATACTATTATTACGTTTGTGTCAGTTAATTAGCTCGAAAGGATTAATTAGAATTTGATGTGGCTCCACTTATAATAGTATTACAGAAACTACATTTTAATACTTGCGTTCTACCTGCAGCCTTGCTCGCATTTTCTGAAATAATATAATAAGTACCTTATAACTATATGTAATTAGACATTAAGGTCTACCTGTGTGCAAAATTTCATAAAAATCCTTTCAGTAGTTTTTGCGTGAAAGAGTAACTTTCACATTTATAATATTATTAAAAGGATTTTATTAATCATTAAAAAATAATAGTCATTAAATCAAGATCAAAAAATCATAAAAAAACTGATGATAAAAATTATTGTTTTGTTTCCAGAGTCAGGCCATGAGAATTGTGCGCACCGTGGGACAAGCCTTTGAAGTTTGTCACAAAATGAACATAACCTCCCCCGGCCATCCTGTACCTTCTACCTCCTCTGCCATCGGCGAGCCTGTCCCATCTTCCAGTGATGCTGCTGGCTCCAAAGGTAAGAACTACATCTTTCTACACCACTAACAGAACTTCGTTCAGTTGTATAAGTAGAGTAGAAGTTCAGTAGTATAAGTAGCATAGTTCAATTGTATAAGTGCATAAATAGCATAGTTCAGTTGTATAAGTAGAAGAAAAATAGAGGGTGAGAAACAAGTTGTGACAATTATAACATGTATAACATGTATATATAACATGTATAGCTGCGTTTATTTTTCATTTTCATTAACTGTTTTTTCCGTGCGTTGCAGAGCAATTTGCTATTACGTAAAGTGTTTCAAATGTTCCAATTTACTGTCCTGTGTCCGGACAGGGCGCCAGACATTAATCGAAGCGCCGAGTGGATATTTCAATTATCGCTCTATCGAATGCCAATGCGATGTATTAACGATAGTTCTAACCCTCTCATTTCGCAATCTTTGCTGGCGATTCTGCGATGCGATTAATATTTCATACTATTTGTAACATTTCCAGGGAATACGCTGGCGCAACTGCGATTGAATAGGAATATCCCCTGTCATAGATTATATTATCTGTCGCCGAATTCACGTAAATGATGGATGGGTTACTAGCTTACATAGATTAACGAGTTTGTATAAAGCGTAAAGGAGCGTAAAAATATTAGTTTTCAATAGATATATTTATTTATCTTTCACAAATAAGATAATCGCAATGAAGAATCAGCTTCTGTGAATACTACAATGTAATTATCAAAAAATTTTAACTACTTAGTAATAAGTTACTAAATAATACAAATTATCTTAATTGTACACATAAAGTTATAGTGAAAATAACTACAATTTTGAACATGAACGTACACCACCTTTACCACCTTATCACTAAGGGCGATCTCTTCTAGACAAATAATGACTGGGATAATTAAACTTTCTCGTAATGTAACCAGGACTTTAATGTTCACTTAGTTAACAAAATCCAAAATGAAGTCCGGGAATATGACAAAAGTAAAATGTCAAAATATCAATGTAAATTAATCCTTTGTCAAATATGAATTATTGTAGAATTTTTATCTCATTTTACGAGAAATCGGAATCAGCCGACTGATTTTTTTCTATAGAATTTTCTTAAAATTATATAGATACCTATATTTACCTGTCAATTATTATTTTTCTTCGTCCCATCTTACAATACTTGGTAATCTAAACTTGTGATATCATTATAATGAGATTATAAATACACTGACACCGTGTAATGGATTGTGATTGTGTGCAATTACCTTGAGCGTGAGTAAGATCACAATAAACATTAATTTTAGAGACATTCACGTAAACTATTATCACGTGACTTACTTGGATCTAAAAAGCAAAGCAAATACTGCGTATTAGAAGTTAATTATCACAAATGATAATATTATGCGCAGATAATATTTGAAAATTAGAGGTGCGTGTCAGGATTTGAACTCGGGCCCCCGCGATCGGGAGACCAACATTCTTACCGCTACGCCGCTAGGCTATCACTGCTATAGGATACTGCACTTGGATCTATTTCAACGTGAATTATCTAAACAATTATATGAGCAATTAATGGTTATTTCAATTTAAGTCAACGTTTTTGTTAAGTAACTAAGACATTTAACCAAAAACGGATACTTTCTCGTGGCCAAAACTAAGTATTCGTGTTAACAATACTAGTCAAAAACGCGGAAATAATCACGTCTCGTGTAACCTAATCCTAGGAATTCAATTTCATATCGCGCCTTTGACACGTGACTCTTGAAACGCTGAGGAAATTAAAAATCAGTTTCAAACACTGGCGTCAAAATTTTCACCTGAACGTCAACATCTTCAGCCATTCTGTCATAAAGATCATTAAAGTTATGACGTAGTCCCTCAGTTCAGTCGTTATTCGTTGCGTCGGATGTCATAAAACCATACATAAATCTAATTATATCCTGCCCACTGGGATCGCAAAAAAGAATAGACGTTACGTTAAAATAAGATGCAAGATTTAAATATAAACAAGTCAAACTGTCTGTTTTTAATAATGTTGTCTACTTCGTTCTCACCTACTCGTAATTGAAGTAAGTTGCTTCAAACTAACAGTGATAGCTAGAAGTGGTAGATAGTGCTTTCGTATTCTGAACCTCTAATTTTCTAAATTATGTTCGTATTGGAAAAAGACGAATAATTTACTTCTGTGGAGGACAACATTCTCAGGAAGGGTCTAGATGTTCATAGCTTTATCTTCTCGAAAAGATGTGAAATCTTCTGTGAAATCGACACTTGGCCAGCAAAATGACGTTTACATACATTCGATGCGACGAAATACCACAAAGTCTACGATGTCGCACATCGCATCGTGGAAATTTCCGACATACGATGCCGTTGGCGATTAAATTTTTACGTTGTGACAACGCATCGCACTGCGATGCAAAACCGTTCTTGCAGTGCCGTACGACTTTTACAGAAGCAAGTGTTATAGATACGCATACCATATTTTTTGATGAAACTCAAATAATTCACCAAGAATACACTCAGAAATACTCTGCCATTCTACCCTATTTGCCGTAACTTCTACATTTACGTTCATATCTTTCATATCTTCTCATCCATCACATCTCGATTCATTCATCTTTTCATTGGACGAGCACCTTCGTTCATTCATCCACTCTTCTCACATTTCTCTCTCACGGTTCCTCTCGCCTCATCAATACATAGAACATATGCCTCTAATAAATTGTGCCACTCTGATCGGTTCGGAGCTTTCTTAATCCAGCGGATTCCCACTGTCTTCTTCAGGTCATCGGTCCACATGGTTGGGGGACATCTTTTACCAATAACACAATTAATAAACAAATTGAAGTATCAACGAATTTTTAGTTCCGATCGATGACCGAAGTCAAGGTTGACAGCCAGTAAAATGGCCACTTCTAAATGTGTTCCCAACCCAACTAAATAACGCTTCAAGTGACAATGTTGCTTTTACGCGGGAAAATGTTATTTTGGCTACAAATGTTTCCTTGCTGATGACAACAGTCGTTACTTTAGTATATTTTAGTGGTTTACACATAGATTTTCAAGTTCCCTTACATTACTGTAATGTCCGACACAGTACCGTACCGTGGCATTGTCATACATTACCAATACATAATTTTAAATATGACTACAAAAATTTTGTGCCTTATTTTTCATGCACATGTTTTTGACTGTTTTTGAGCGGTCTAGAATACTCACCCAATTCCATTCCAGTGGACCAGGCTGTACTGTGATAGGCGAAAGATATCCAGAGACTAGCTATGGATAGATATGAAAAGCGATACAAGCTTTTTTGGGGCTTCACTAATCTGAATAGATAGCCTAATGGCTATCTGTATCACACGTCTTTGCCTGTTTGAAGGGTTGTCTCAAAAGTACTGCCTGGAATTAAATTCTATCTCAATCAATTCACACACAAAAAAAAACTTGATCAATAGGAAACACAATTTAAAATGTTTTTTGTATTATACTCGTATTTCAGTCCACAATTTTAATTTAAAATTTCATGCGAGGGAATGCTGCCAGCATTTTCGGGAATTCCCCGCAGAGACCTAGTTATATACACAAGTATTTTAATTTTTATTGATGTGTTTATTTTTATATTATACAAAGTAACTATATAGTTTTAAATTTGTTCAGAAACACAATTGTTTTGGGTGCGATTAATATTTACGAACATAAAAACAAAGTTCAAGAAGTACCTCGAGCCACCATACCAGTACTAATATAAAATAACAGAGTGCATACGTACAGTCGGCAAAAGAATTAGGTGTGCAGCTCATGAAACAAAAACATTCGGTAATCTATAATATACATATATAATAAAACTGTAACGCGATAATGTCTGTACATGGAAGATATTTATGAAATTTGATATCAGTGGACTACATAGGAGCAATAGGAAGCAAATCTGACATTTTTTTAAATCTTGTGTATAATATTACAGAATGTTTGTGTAATTATATAATCAACCAGCTGTTGCCTGCAGCTTCGCACGCGGATGTTATGCTTTTTATACGTCTATTTAACTCCCTTGGGGGTTTAATTTTGAAAAATGTTGTCTTAGTAGATGCCTACGTCATAAGAGGAATACGTGTGCGAAATTTAGAGGTTCTAGCCCTAAGGGTTTGGCCTGTGCGTTAATTAATACCTCAGTCGATCACTTTTACCTTTTCTTGTATATAGATATAAAATGCTACCTATATACGCGAGGTACGATTTAACATTGATAGTGACACAAAAATTCTGTAATATTAAATATTACCGAAAGTTTTTATGCATACCTAATTCTTTTGCCGACTGTACCTACTCATCAAATAAATATCAAAATTGTGCAATAAAAGTAACCCATTGAGATGAAGTAAATATTTAAAATAACGTCAATAAGAACACACACCACGCCATTACGATCTCACGACGTCTGCCATTCGTTTGATTCACTAGTTATTTCTGCCATAAGTAATATTTATTTTATTGCGTATCGTACAACGCATTTAAGTTTAACGATTATACTTTATTTTTATGCAGTTTACTTTATCAGCAGCTCGAAATTAAGAGAAGATAGTAACTCATCCAGATTTTATGTGCATTACTTTTAACACGTATACATGCATAGGTATAACAATTGTATGATCTATAAGAAATTAAACATTTTATTAAAACATTCATGTACTTCAAATTTACTGGGCGTCATTTTATGTATGTATCTGTATTTTATTCCTTCAGTGCTGAGTTACCTAACCTAACTTAGCTTTCCTCTTCATGGTTCAAATGAAAGCTTAAAGCTGCACTCATTTAACTATTTGAGCTTCTGATCAGCAGCACCTGCATCAGACTGTGGTGCTTCGGAGTCAGGTGGTGCCTCCACGTCCAAGACTCCCGCTGAAGGGGTTCCAACGAAACCAACACGCCTGGACCCGCTTCCTCCACCGCCTCGCAAAGAGAACAGTAGACGTGTGCAGGTATGATTATTTTACTTTTTCAGTTTAATTTCCAATGAGGTATAGGATTTGAACTTGAAACGACCTTCACCCATCTGTTTACAGGAAAATATATTTTATATCCAATTTAATATATTAAAAAAATATATTGCGAGTGGGTTGCTTGAAAAATTAATAAAAATTAAACAGTAGGTACAACGTTTGCATTTTCTAATAGCCTCCATACTTTCGATTGGTAGTTGATTGTTGCTTCTTCAGATTTTTTACAAGTGTATATACACTGCTACGTTTTGTGGAGCAACATTAACAATCTGCAGCTTATGCTAACAATTGTTGCCATTTGTTGAATATTGCTCAACGCGCCCACACCGCCATCAACATAAATCAACAAAATACAACTAGTATAGATTTAAAAACTGAAAAATCCGTTCAGCGGTTTGGAAGATAACAATTGTTGCCATTTGTTGAATATTGCTCAAGGCGCTCACACCGTCATCAACATAAATCAACAAAATACAACTAGTATAGATTTAAAAACTAAAAAATACGTTCAGCGGTTTGGAAGATAACAATTGTTGCCATTTGTTGAATGTTGCTCAACGCGCTCACACCGCCATCAACATAAATCAACAAAATACAACTAGTATAGATTTAAAAACTGAAAAATCCGTTCAGCGGTTTGGAAGTTACGAGGTAATAAAGAATATTACACGCATACATACATACATACATGCATGATACATACATACATACAAGCATACAAGCATACAAACATAACCCTTCCTGGCAGTCGGGTAAAAAAGAGTAACTTGCGACAAGTGAGTATTAAACCTGTGGAACGGGATCATTCAATCAAATCAAATGTAGTAACAATTATTACTCAGCAACACCTACTGTCTCTGTGTTCCGTGCCTACTAACAACAAATAACTTCTTGTTAGCAGATGTTGACCGCATAATTTTTTAAAAGGTACTCCACAAAAAGTAACTGCGATGCACCATAACATTATTTATAATACAATTATTATTTTATTAAAATGTTACGTTCGACAGTTCGGGATAAAATTAATTAAACTTTAAGTGAGATATAATATTTATATATTAATATTTTTAATTTATGCGTTTATTTCTTATTGAACAAGTGATCGTGATGTGTGAAAATATCGTAGCTTTTAAAACCTCTCTACTTCTCTTGTTTGCTTTAAGCACTAGATGAAATTACCTAAAAATAAGTATCAACCAAATTCTTAATCATGAATATAACCTCTTCGTCATTATAACGAGATTACGAGGTAAGCTCGGTCAGCCGAGATTAATAAAGTACATTTTCAATATCAAGTGATTTTTATGGTTAAAGTCGTAAAATTACAACATAATCCGCCATGATTCGTAATCGTGCCAATTTCACGGCAGGTTGGCAATAAATCATAAAAACTAAATGATTACGATATATGCATAGGTAAATGTTGTACAAAATTAAAAATAGAAACAATATCTGTACTGGAAATAGAACCCTCTCATAATAATGGCTCTCCCATTGGATCCAAGAAGCGTAACAATAAATCAAAACTATAATAATATCATCGGCACGCGAATATCACTCGAATGCTTCTGTACTCTGTAGTGAATATTAGCTCTTCGCGTCTGTTCTTACGCTAATGCATACGGGGAAATGTACTATAGACACTGTCGAAAAATATATTTACCCATCAATTTTTAACACGAATCACTCCTCTTATAGAACACTAAGAACAAGAGAACACTCCACCACTCAGTCCACCGTTGCCCGTTGGTGGGGTTAATTATATTTCTTAATAGTGTTCAACGTTAAACGTGACACAAGAAGCCTTAAAAATTTAAACTTTCAATAAATTTTTGTCGTAAATTTTAACAGCCGATTTTCTGTTGTTGGTGTGACTTTGTATTTTCCTTAAAACTCCCACTCAGTTACAAAATATAACAAGAAAATAAAAGTTGAAATGTTACTTGTGAAAATGTGTTTGAAACTTTTCTATTTTCGTTTTCGAAATATTTTATCGTCTTTGCATTGTTGCAATATTTCCGAGACGCTTCGATATTATAGCGTAGTAGACTAATATTACTTATATTTGAAAATACCCTTTCAAACATTTCATATTATTGAAGTGAACTTTCCACTTTGCATTCACTAAACTGACAGTTCACTTAAGTACTTACGCTTTTAGGAGGTGAAGTGAACTATTGGAATATTGACATAAAGGTGAAAGGTTGAAAATTAAATGGACCGGAAATATAACGGGTTATTCTTCTTTCGATGTGTTATTGTTGAGAACAATATTTTACATGACGTTAAATACATAATTTTCAGTTCTCTCACACCACGTAAGAGTTTCCATTCATCCTTCAGTTTAAGCCAATTTCAACTGCCTTTGATAGACTGCCGCATTTAGCAGGCATTTCATTGAATGTGGTCACCCAGTTTATTTTTGACCCCTTCCCACCTAGAATCCCCTCTGGTTCCAGGCTTTCTTCTTGGCCGAGATCACGTGCTTTGGAGTTACTGACTTAATGCAGCAACTATTCATCTTATGTTTCTAGTGGTAGATACCTAAAATGGAATGCTAAATCCACTCTACGTAATTAATAATTGCAAAAACTCAATTAAACTCAATAAACTTAAAATTATTAATATCAAAACTTCACGTCCATACTGATTCCTTTCTAAAATACTAAAAAAATTACGTTTCTTATACGTATATTATTACTAAATCAAAAAACATAACTTGACCGGTACATGTATCTATCTTGGCCGGGAATCGAGTATGCGCCATCCTGCCCCGATGTTCTCCTACAGGCAACGTCCTAAGCCGAAGTCCAAACACCACAGGGTACCTAAGGGCAGCCCTTAGGATGTCACATGCAACACACTTCTCGAGGTGTGGAGATATCACTCCCTCCTCGCAAATATGTCTTCTCGGCTGGGCCTCTCCAGACTCGCGCACCTGTCCGAGTGAAGCTGTAAAGGCCACTAGGGCCAACAATAATCATTCGAAAAAAAATGTTGCAGCAGTGGCATCATTTATTTTATACGATAATTATAAAGCTGAAAAGGTTTTTGTTTGTATGAACGCGCTAATACTGCCATCCGTATTAGAAATAAATATTTTAGTGTACAATAGCCATATTCATGAGGACGGCTAAAAACTATATTATGATAATTCCTAACAAAATTGAGTAGCTTACACCAAGTACCCGAAACGAATCGAGTTAGGATTACTCACTAGTTTAGTATGTAAAACTCTATACATATATTGTGTGAACAAAAAATACTCCTATTCAAATATGAATATTGAATAATGTCCTAATACAAGGCTTCGTGATATTATAATACATAAGCTAAATAATTACGAGTACATAAACCGCGACGTAGATTAGTAAATTAAACCACAAATGTTTGGCAGCGTTGAGTTGTGGCGAGAGTTGAACGATTGTTCCACAAAACAATTTATTATTTAATCCAGCTCTTTCGTAACAGCTTAGAGTGTAAAGCCTTAGACTCGTTAGTTCATTGAATAGAAATCCCCTGAATGTATCCATTAAAGTCCTTTCCGGGGCCATTATGCAAAAACGTCGCGATTCAGACGATGAAGGTGCTACTTTGTGAATATATTTCGGAAACTGACATCTGAAACTCCTCTGCTACTGTAGGAAAATGAGCAATGTTAATATTTTAAGTTCTTGCCACGTTACTTTTTAGGGTTCCGAAGTCGAAATGGAACCCTTTTTTAAAGTGCTCTTATTAGGTCAAAATGTAACAATGTAATAAAATTATTATAAGAACCACAGACTTATAAAAAGAACCAGACGGATTGTCAGCAACAAATTCAGTGAAGCACCCATAGTAATACCAACTCCTCTATTCGTACAAGTATCACGCGCACACATTGATACCATGCTGTTATTAATCGGCCGCCATTACCACGTCGGACCGCACTAAAAATTACACACACATGGTAAGCGGGCGGCGTCACTCACGTTAAGACAAAGTGACGTCTGTTCTTTTTTAAGTCTGTGGTAAGAACATAATTTCGGGCATTAGTTGTCGCATCATTTTGGCAGCTGTTTCTAGATTCCTGTTGTCTGCCTGTAATTTTTAAATTCGTTATGCTCTATTCATTCATATTGTTAGTTAAAATAACCAACCCTTCAGGTATAAAGTAACCGTTATCATAAAAATGCATTATCAACGGAACTAAATCAATTTAGATGTTATTACTCCGTAGGATGAGAGTAAATCAAGTTAGCTCTAATTTAGCTTGCAAGACGTTGAGATATGAAAAATTTTCCTTATGTACCTAAAGAACAATCTTAAATATAAATACCTATGGACGGGCAAAATATACTCGCATGCACAAACGAGTGCCATTTGAATAAAGGAGTTCATTGTCTTTTTAACCCCCGACGAAAAAAGGGGGGTCTTATAAGTTTGACGTTTCTGTGACGTATTTGTGTATTTGTGTGTATGTATATCTGTGGATCTGTATGTCTGTCTGTGTAGCATCGTAGCTCCCAAACGGATGAACCGATTTTGATCTAGTTTGTTTTGTATGAAAGGTGACATATTCGAGAATGTTGTTAACCATGTTTAGTGTAAATAAAACTGTCGGGGGTGTTTTAAATTTTAATTCAAGATTATCATTAAGTTTTGATAACAATAATCAAAATGGTAAAAGAAACTGAATGTAAAATTACGGACTTGAACCAACCACATTGTTGTAGTTTGAATAATGCAAAAAACATTCAAAAATGCATGATTTTTATTTAAAGTACGTTAGCATGATGACAGGTATATGCATGAAAGTGTCTCATTTATGCAATACCGGTAATAGGGAGGTATGCATTTGTCATGCGTGGTCAAGCTCTGATAAATTCCAATAAATAAAACCGGCCAAGTGTGTGTCACGACTCACGACACGCACACTGTATTATTCCGTAGTTATAACGGTTATCTTGTGTATGCAACAAAAGTAAAATTAATAAAAAAAAATAAAAAAAAATTGTACGCAACATGAAATTATAATAGTGTAATTTTTTACTTGTAATAATTTTCCATGTTAATTAGTTTTAATAATTTTTCATGAGCCCGATGCGGATTACATAACTATGCGACCTCTTATGATTTCATACAAATGCGGCACGTTCGGTGCGTACGGCAGTGTTGCCAACTCGGTATCAGGTTTAGGGGCTAAACACAGTTAAAAAAAGGGCTAGATTCGTCCAATACATTGAAAATTGCTATTGCTTAATTATCAGAGGTGACGGTGAAAAAAAAAAGGTCGTCAGACGCTCTAGAAGTAAGATAATGGTAATTTTTTTCGACATCTTTCACTACATTTTATCGCTTTTTCGATCGATTGCATCAAAAACTTCGTGGAAAACCTGAATTTATCCTTTTTTTTTCAAGATAGCGGAAAATGATTTTGGGGCTAGAAATTGGGCTAGGTGCTAAAAAATTATTTGAGGGGCTGAAAACCCGTAAAAAGGGCTAGATCTAGCCCCGAAAGGGCTAAATTGGCAACACTGGCGTACGGTGCGGACATACCTATTATAATGTACATTCAGCAGTAGGATTCCTTGTTGCATATAACATTAGGGATATGATGAAGCTTCGATTCCGATTATAATTTCTCGTGGTGTATTCTTGGATAGCTCGTCAAAATGATTTAAAATGAAAACTTTTTGTCAAGTCGAAATTGTTATGGAAGTGCGTAAAAGACTACAACATCATGTAGGTACCTACCATTAATAACTTTGTATTAGTGTCAAAAAGGTCGGATAAAAGAAAGCTATTACGTTGTATGCTTTTCTATGCTTTTCTTACGGAAATAGCAGGCAAACTAATTAACGATCCACCTGATAAGTGGCTACTGTGGCTATCGTCACCCATGAACCACATAATCACAAACCTAACCTAAACCAAAAATGCTGCATTGCAATGATAATATTATTGTGGTCCTTGTACTGCTACGCATATACTTTTATACATCTGTTTCAAAATTTTAGTGTTGGTATAATACTTACAATTCTCCTTCCTAGCTCTCTATTTAATAAAGAACCGTGTTTCAGTAACATGAAAAGCGCTTTGTCGAATGAATAAATAGTATCTCACAATCGGCCAAACAACTTTTAACTTGTTTTAAGTAATGAAAAGGCACTTCCAAACAAATAAAGACTTTTAAAAATGCTTGTATACGAGTATGGTGATTTCTCCAATAATGGACACTCCGGTCTTTGTCATCACAACACTATCGCCCTCGTGACATATAAAATTGGCCATACACGATCAAGTATACTGGCCATGGTATGGCTTTCTGGCCATATAGCATATAGCTCATGCAAACAGGATGCCGCATCAAGTCAAACTGGAAACTTGACAAGTATATTTGATCGTGTATGGCCAGCATAAGTTTATTTATTTATTTATTTATGCTTTATTGACCCTTAACAAATAAGAGGTACAAAAGGCGGACTTAATGCTAAACAGCATTCTCTACCAACCTTAGGAACTTAGTCAACCTTAGGAATGTGCAGAGAACAATGAAGCAATAAGTGTGTCCAATATCCCGGCCATGTGTCGAAAGTAAGTGATAAACTTAGACAGATGTGAGTAGGTGATCGTAATCGCTACTGGCAAACATTCTGTTAACGCCTCGGTTTCAGAGGGAAAGTAAAGCCTGATCATCCGACCCTCGGTTACGCACGTAGCTGTTATCGTTAGATTGCAGTCGTTAAATTCTGAAGCCTCCATGTTTGCATAAAAACTTCCAATATTTGCGTTGGCCACTTAATCCTACACCAATCCGCATGGAGCAACGTGGTATAGTATGCTTTGGACTTTGACAGCTATTAGGAGAAATTCATTCCCTGTAGTGGGCTTTTAATGCTGTAGAATACCTAGATTAATTTATAATTTTAGTGTCTGGGACAGCGTAAATGAAAATTAATTTATTTTATTACTATCTTCATTTATATTTATAACCCATAAAAACTTGTAAACATGTAATACTTATTGCCAATGTCTACTCTGCTATTTTTCTTAACGAGGGATTAGATAATAATTATGAAAATAAATATAAAAGTTGTATTACGAGTATATTATTATGTATGTATGTAATATTGTTTTAACATTTTCTGAAAGTCCATTATTGGTACAAGCACCGCATAATTACAATAGAAACTCATCATGCGTATGAACGGAGGCTTTTACAAAGTTCTGTTTGTTTTAAATTTCTTGCCTTTTATAATTAACAGTCAAAAGACCCTCATTATCAAATTGAGGCTATAGCTATAGCTATCAAATGACGGCACTTTAAGTACTTATAGTAGGTACTACTTAAAATTATAACTAAGAAAGAAAACCAATTAAACATGAAGTACTATGAGGACGGCGCTTTTGAAACCATTTTAATTTCTCGAATTTCAATTATTTTAATGGGTGTTTAATCTTTATTAGGTCTCTGGTAACATTAATTTTGCGCACGAAATGAGATCGAGCTAGTAATTAAAGTTTCTTAACGTACGTAACAAAATGTCCGATTTTGTAAGTTGAGTCAATTATGTTTTTACTCGACTGCCAGGAAGGGTTTTGTTTTTCGAGCGTATCTTGTATGTATGTTTGTGTGTATGCCCGGTTTTTTAGATGAATTATTTCTACAATCACAAAGCCACGTTTAATAATGCTGCTGACATTTACATATATGGCCACCGAGAAAGACACATTTCATGGATTTCTAAGGAAAACATTCTGTAATTATTTAATCCCCGGTTACAACCTTTACATAATATCGATAGTTCTATAGGACGTACGTGTTAAAGATATGTGTCTCCACAATCCACATACAAATACCTAACACGGAATTCTGAGTCACTATATACCACGAAATACAAATGTTATTTACAATTGCTACAAGAAAAAGACGTAAATCGCATCAATTAATACAAAAAATCAAGAGAAAGCCGAGACTCTATGGTACCTACTCTGGTGGCCTTCAACTACAGTTCACCTTCGACATAATCAGACCTACGTCCTCTTATCCTAAGACGTAAAAATTTTACTAATTGCGTTACTTCTGATGACGATGCATTTTTGTGATAAGCTTATCCTGATACACACAGTTTTCGTTCCAGTGATGTTCGCCTTGATAGTTACAACCCTTGAGCATGAGCCAGCCGCCAAACGACGCGTCGTGTCGGCTGAGGGCTTATAAGAGCCAGTTCTTTTTTTTTCTTTTTTTTCTCTCTTTCTTGGTCGGCAACGCATCAGAGATGCCTTTGGTGTTGCTAATGTTCAAGGACGACGATAGCCACTTACTAAGTGGATCGTCAGATCATTTACCGGCTATTTCCATAAAAAAGCTAGTGAATAATAAAAACTACATCATCTAACAGCCCTTGTATATTGTTACAGTCTATTAGATATAATATGCTGGCGATATTTTGCTCAGAGTATTAATAATTATGTCCTATATAATAGCTGAACTGCGAAAGAAGAAGAAAAAGAAAAAGAAGTTTAATGATAATGAAACTTTACAATGACATCAGAATTTTAAAATTTTAAAATCATCTTGGCCCAGTTTGCAGGTCAATTTGAAAAATTTCCATTCTTATAGCAGTCTATAAGAATGGAATCCTTAATTGGAAGAATACGCCTCAATGCACTAACAAACTTAGCGAAAGCCCAGGTGGAAAAACTTCACAGATCTTTGCGATTCAATTTCGAAGAATTTAAAGTTCGAGGACTAGATGTATTAACAAAGTACCTATGCGCTTATTGCATTCCCAAAATAGCTTATTTTTTTTAAATAAATCAACTCTCTAAACATGAGTCTAATTCGGGCGTTATTATATTATACCTAACTGTGCTAGATCTGTGAAAAACCCTAGGACTTGAGCACTGAAAATAACTGAAATGTTTTAAGTTTTTAATTAAACAACTTTCATTCACAACATTCATTCATTTCATTTAAAAAGTATTTTATACAAACGTTTAGGAATAAAAAAATTTGGAGTATGGAAGTTAGACGTCAGGGCTCATCAGTCCTTGGTTTAAGACCTGGATGTTGAATCCTGCTGGACTACGGACTAGGTTTGGTGCCAGATCCTGTTATAGGTTGCTGCACTACTCGTATAATAAAAATATTATTCGGAATGTTTTATTAACTTTGACTTTTAGCGTACACGAAGTACGTTGCACAATATTGAAGTAAGTTATCCACCATTAGGCGAACCTACACGCGCAAACCTTTAAAGTTCAGATCTTGATAAATAGGGTACTAATAAATACGTTGGTAGACAATGGGTGAGGCCGAACGATCGTATCGTGACGATCCACCTGATGGTAAGTGGTATCATCACCCATGAACATCAGCAACACCAAAGGTATCACTGATGCGATGCCGGCCAAGAAAGAGAGAAGCAAAAGAAAGAAAGGAGTTCGCGTGAAACTCATTTCACGAACCTCAAACGAACCTCAGTTCGTTTTCATACTAAAGTCCAAACACATTTTGCGTCCCGCTGTGGTACAAATAAGAGTTTAGTATGAAACCGAATGCACGTGACTCATTTTTCTCGATGGACAGCTCAAAACATATGCTCGTTTGTCCTCACCCTTAATATAAATTCACGTTCTGTTGTCTAGTTACTCTATGCTATGCTTATTTATCGAATATCATTAAATGCTAGTGTGAAAAGACATGTAAGTGCAATACTCACAAGTTGTGACTTATTGTTGTATTTATATCATGTATATGCTATTCGTGTCATATAACAACATCAGTATTATCACATAACCTCGAGAAACACGATATTAATATGACATCTTTAAAATCTATGGGCTCGTTTTCGCACTTCATAGATTTTTCTGAAGATTTATTGATCACAAAAATAAATAACTAGATTCTTTAGTAGAGGATGGTTAGTTGTTTGATATAATATGTGCCGATGCATTGCGATTAGAGATGCGCCGAATATTCGTTTAATATTCGGTATTCGGCGTATTCGGCATCTTTTTCACTATTTGTATTCGGCCGAATTATTCGGTTTTGGTGCCGAATATATTCGGTTCGAGTATTTCTATTTTCTTGACTACACTACACGGTATAGAACTAAAAGACAAAACCTCTTATGTAAGATCTATGATATATTATAAGTCAAAGAAATCCTATGAGGAAATTGTTGAATAAAGCTAATAAAATAAAGCAATTAAACTTCAAATCACATTTAAGTATTTTGAAACCTCAAGTCAACATATTTATTTCTTAATCTATAGTTACTTAGTATAGCCAACATTTATTTTAAACCTTAAATCAGCATTTATTTTTAAACCTCAAAACAATATTTTTGGTAAATGGTAATGGTAAATGGTAAACCGAATAATTCGGCCGAATATCCGGTTCGGTAAAGGTTAAACCGAATAGTATTCGGTATTCGGTTATTCGGTGAAACCACTATTCGGCGCATCTCTAATTGCGATGCACAACCAAATTCATGTTTCAAAACGAACAAAAAATTGCCACAATATGAAAAAAGCTACCACACAGTTCGCATTCCGTTTTCTTTTTTTTGCCTTTTGTTTATATGTATTTTAAAAGGAAGAAACAGGAGAAGCATGGCAAATACGGATTACAATTAATAAAAAAACGTGTGTACGTACACAACGTACGTAGAAGTTAAGGTCGTAGCTGACTTATACGACACCGCTCCCATCCAACCGAAGTATGAGAATTCAAATATAAACTTAAAATCGTGCTCTGTAGGTACAACTATTGAGTGGCAAGGTTGCGGTTAGCTTGCTTCCCGCGCGCGGGCTGCTAATTTTTGTTGTTACTGTAAAGTGCACCTACAGAGCACGATTTTAAGTTTATATTTGAATTCTCATACTTCGGTTGGATGGGAGCGGTGTCGTATAAGTCAGCTACGACCTTTATACTTACCTCTTACTCATAAGTACCTCTCGCTCGCACCCATGACCCGGCACGCGCTTGCAATCCCAAAACGACTCCAGCGAATGCTGTGCGCCTAGTATCACATACGAATTATTAAAAATTATTATTTTTATATGACAATCAATTCAATCAAGGTCCCTGAAAAATTTAATCAGGGGGAAAATAAAGGAAAAAAAAAAACAAAAAAAATATCATGCACCTTCATCATATCGCTTTTGGGCTGTCGCATCGTTAAAATTTTTATGATTATGATTTTTCCCGTTATGATGATTTTTCCAAGCGCTCCATAATAAGTAGTCCCGGATTTGGCGGCAGCGTCCTAGGGGCGGCAGATTTCAGAAGATGATATTATAGATGATTTTGCTATTAAATAGTGCCGTAAAAACTTGTAATTCTTGTTTTTTTACACACTTTCTTAGTGACTAATTCAGTGCTTTCCTTACTATGAATGGAAAATTATTATTTTAGAAAGGTAGGTACATGGGGCGGCGGAAATAAATTGGCCTACACTGATAAAAAATATAAATCTGGCACTGATAAGAAGTATAACTTCAAGTGCTCAGAAGGCTCAGAATCATTAATAGTTTATCTTCTTTTATTGCCGAACATAACAACGAATAAAACGAACAGTGCTTGGTAACCTTTTTATATTATGGCAATTTTTTGTTAGTTTAAACATGTTTTTTCACATCGCAATTCATTGGCACTTACATGACTTACAACAAACAATACTAACAACATTAGTATCAATCTTAGTATCTTTGTCTTGTTGTGTCTTTTCTTGGCAACACACAAATACAGCAAACGGTAACTTTGAACGTACTTTCCAGAATCCGACCATTCCAGTGGTCCCGACGATCACTCTCCCGGACCTGCCGGACCTGAGCGTGGACCTCCCGGAGTGCGTGACCAAGATAGACCTGAGCCTCCCTGACGACACGCTGAGCATTCAGCACCAGGTGAAGCTGCTACGAGAGAGACTGGAGCAGCAAGCGCAGCAGACTCGAGCTGCTGTCGCTCAGTTGCTGCTGATGCGGAACCAGCTTGCTGTTGAGCAGACTGCGCGCTGCGAAGCTCAGGTGAAGAAAGCCGTATGTTACTAAGCGATAGACGAGCTGACGATCTTGTCATGGTAAGGTCACCGAGGCCCGGACATCAGTAATCTCATCTGGGATGATTAGGACATAAAAATATCAACATTAATGTTATCAAATGTTTCTTGCACACATTCTGAAACGTTTCATAACAAATATGTAATGACTGCGGTGTAGATGCACCATTATACGCATAACAAGGTTGTGATTTCGTTTTGTGAAACTCACTAGTAAACCTGTAAGTATATAATAGGTATACATAAAACACAAAACATTTTTGTTTGGATGTCCTTTGAAACATTCCAACCGATACCACTGAAACCACTGTGAGACCACTAAAACAATGCATTAGGAACATTTGCGATTTTATAATAAATAAACGCTCAAACACGCCTCTGCTCTCTAGGATTATTCCTTTACAAATGAGGTATATACTGTTTCATACAAAGCGCCCGCCACCGTCGCGGCGTCGTTATGCATTTTGTTACGTCGCGATTTTGTATCTGATCTAATACCTTTAAACGAGCAATTCTTATATATATATGTAGCAGAAGGAGGTATTCTATGGTATTGGTTATGAAATGATATTCCTTTTACTTTGCACCATGATATATTTCCAGTTCTCCTAACATTCACATCAATATTCCAAAGTACTTCAACACTACGTGATCAATAATAATCTCTTCTATATTCTTGACAATTCCCTAATCTAAATATGACATGACATTTCTTATATGCCAGCCTCTGCATCAGGCAAGCGCTGTAGAATAAAGAGGTTCGTCCTTCACTGGAGATTCATGGCCTCACCGATACGGCTATCCTGACGTGCGCTCGTCCTCGTGCGCGGATTAATTTATCTTGGTACGTCATCACTGGATCAAACCATGTGGTCTGCTCTAACTGCTGGGTCCGAAACACGTTGTTTTTGTGTTCACTCATGCGGCCATCGCTGACGACCCGCACGGCCTCGTGTGGATAATAAGAATTCTGTAAAAATAGTCTCAACAGTATCTTGCTCGGCTATTCTGACTACATTAACCTCACTCATATTCATTTTTATCATTCATCATTATTAATTTATAATCAAGAATAATTCGCTCATTAAGTCTGATATTTTTTAAATGTGGACACTTAAAACATAGTGGAGAGAACTATGGTCTGGCCATTTGGTTACCAATCTGGTTCATAAAACTCTACGAAACGTCGCAATTATGTCATTGTCGTCTGGTCCGGTTCAAACCCTGCAGACTCCTGGCCCAGTCTCTCCAAGACTCTTCAGGTACATCGCCCCTTCAGTTCTATGCTGGCCCGGACTCTATTCACACTTCTTTCCTTTTTTTCATTTTTTTTTGACACCTTTTTTTACATCCTTTTTTTACTCAATTTTTTTTTGTAATTCCATTTTGTTACTAGGTACTCTTTTTTTACCTTTCATTTTCACTTTTCTCTTTTTTCACTCTTTTTTACACTTTTTTTTAGTAGGTACTATTTTTTTTACCTCTGTTTTTACTTTCCTCTTTATTTTTTCTCACTTTTTTTTACAATAGCCATTGTTGCGACACATTAAATCGATATCATCATATCATCATCATTAAACCTTCTTTTACTATACTACCAGACCGACCATAGTTTCTCTACGTGACTTACACCTGCAGCAGACATGTCTCCAAGCAAACCATCGGTTTCAGTGTTAGCTCCTGGGTCTCTTGGTTTCACGTGGTAGATCATTATTTCATGTCTTATCGATTTTCCGCAACTGAAAAATAAATAAGGTTAATTTGACTCGTTAGTCCAGTCAAGGAATGACTCAAAAGAGGGTATAGAGTGCGTGAGCGGGAACCTAAGCGATTTATTCAGAAACTTGTTCAGGGTGCTTAGGGTGATAAAATACTAAAAGTCCCCGCGTCTAGGAGGTGAGCCGGAGGGAGGGGGGGGTTACAAAGGTCTCAATTTTAGGTTTTTCGCCAATATCTCAAAAACGGTGCGTTATAGCGAAAAATGTTCTAAGATGAAATAAAAGCTTATAAAATTCTCTATAACTTTAATTCTATACACTTTTTCCGTATCTCCGACCGTTTTTGAACTATACGCTCCAGAAATGTAGCAATTTAAGTTATTCAGCGTGACAACAGCGTGATTCACATCAGCTGTCGTAAAAATGACACCCGAATTGATACCATTAAAACAGACGTTAGGCAGGCATCTTTATCTAATGAAGAGGCAGGGCAGTCGCAGCTCAGACCTTCTGCTCCACCATTTGCCTTCAAGAATAATTGTTTTTTATGTACATATTGCCTCAATGAAGATATAAAAAAGCCTTTGAAAAAAAGGCGGGTTGTACATTCAGTTGAGACTCTACCTGCTAAATATTGTATCAAGCAGGTATGTTCTTCGAGAAATGATGCCTGGGGTAACGAAGTTCTTGATATTTTTTCCTGCATTACCGATATTGTTGCTGAAGGAGCAAAATATCACGAAGACACTATTACTCACTTGTGAAGCCTGTCAGTTACCCAAAACTCTACAAAACTGAGATCTCTAGAGATACCCATGTCGTAGAGGCTATGGAAGAAATATTTGCTTACATGGATTACTTCCCCACGATGAGATACTCGTTTTTTTTGTTTGTTTTTGTTAAAAGGCTTTTTTATATCTTCATTAAGGCAACATGCACATAAAAAACAATTATTCTTGAAGGCAAATGGTGGAGCAGAAGGTCTGAGCTGCGACTGCCCTGCCTCTTCATTAGATAAAGATGCCTACCTAACGTCTGTTTTAATGGTATCAATTCGGGTGTCATTTTCACGACAGCTGATGTAAATCAAAAGGGATGTCAAGTCAAGGAAACTTCGATATTTGCCGTCTTTCCTTTCCTTATGTAGCTTTAATACGACCCGGTATTCCCTTTCCTTTCCCTCAGAGACATCGTTACTTCCTTCAATGACATTCTCGTCATACAAAATGAATACAGGACTCTTATTAGTACTCATGTTGGATAACCCAATTGTGTTACTAATAACAGTGTATGTCTGAAAAGAATATTTTGTGGCTGCTCCCCTGCGTTACCGGCTAGGCTACCGTGCCAGACAAAATAAAATTGCGAAAACCTATAATAACATAAGCCCGAAGGCAAGTATACAATATCAATAGGAGTTTTAGCCAAGAAGCTTGCGTTTCCTACAGCGAGCATTAAAGATATTGAGCGAAAAGAAATCTTCATCAATATCATGATTGTTTTCGCGCCTCTGCTCAGTTATCCACTGTTATAAAAAACGCGATTTCTTACTGTTACTGCCTTTACTACGTGGAGGTACTCCCAGCTTGGGTTACTATACATTTTAAGATTATTTTCGCATCAGGTAATGGTTATCACGCTGAATTACTTTAATTTCGACATTTCTGGAGCATGTAGTTCAAAAACGGTTGGAGATATAGAAAAAGTATACAGAATTAAAGTTATAGAGAATTTTATAAGCTTTCATTTCATCTTAGAACATTTTTCGCTTCAACGCACCGTTTTTGAGATATTGGCGAAAAACCTAAAATTGAGACCTTTGTAACCCCCCCCTCCCTCCGGCTCACCTCCTAGACGCGGGGACTTTTAGTATGTTATCCCCCTAAGCACCCTGAATAAGTTTCTGAAGAAATCGCTTAGGTTCCCGCTCACGCACTCTACAACTACTTTATTGACTGTACTACGTATGATATCAGGTTACTCGTATGATAACACATTTGATGCTAGACTAAGGCTACTTATCTGCGATCCATACTCCTTCGGTCATCATGACACATTGGATGGCTTGGTTTATATGAACTCTAGCTCCACTGAGTCGCATCACTACGTTTTGCATTGTCCACGTCGATTATATTATGAACTTCCACATTCTCATTGCATCGCGTTTTGTATTGTTTAATTTCTCATTGCAAAATTTTCTTCAAATGTCATCCGAACTAGTGTCATTCCTCATTTATTTTCCGATTTGTGGGCATGTTTCGTCCATCACTTCTGATGTAGCAGAAGGAGGTATTCTATGGTATTGGTTATGAAATGATATTCCTTTTACTTTGCACCATGATATATTTCCAGTTCTCCTAACATTCACATCAATATTCCAAAGTACTTCAACACTACGTGATCAATAATAATCTCTTCTACATTCTTGACAATTCCCTAATCTAAATATGACATGACATTTCTTATATGCCAGCCTCTGCATCAGGCAAGCGCTGTAGAATAAAGAGGTTCGTCCCTGGACCTTCACTGGAGATTCATGGCC